>UESW01004470.1:78080-209720 GCA_900491605.1 Calamus simplicifolius | reverse complement strand
CTATTTATAGAATCTGCAAAAATATATCCGTTAGAGACAAGAAAAATAGCCGTTATTC
This sequence comes from Calamus simplicifolius, assembly GCA_900491605.1. Lineage (NCBI taxonomy): Eukaryota > Viridiplantae > Streptophyta > Magnoliopsida > Arecales > Arecaceae > Calamus > Calamus simplicifolius. Next base: position 209,662 of record UESW01004470.1, on the reverse strand, counting down.
AAAAATCTTACCGTTGGGGCTGATGTGTCATCGTTAAAAATCGCGCCCAGAATTTCGCGGAGTCGACTCGAGCACTGTGGGAGTCGGCTCGAAGTCGATTACTAAAAATAGAAACATTTTAAACATTGAAGGGTCGACTCGCGAAAACAAAGTGTCGGCTCCGAAAGTCGGGAGTCGACTCGAGGAAAATGGGGAGTCGACTCGAGAAGTGCTCAAAAAACATGGGTTTCTGTTGTTTGAGCGGAGTCGGCTCGCACAGACAGGAGTCGGCTCGCACAAGTCAGGGGTCGACTCTTGAAATCCAAGGGTCGACTCGAGAAAATCAGAAATTTGGGGAGTCGACTCGGAAACTCTTGAGTCGGCTCGGGAACGATACAAAAATCAGAAAATTTCTGATTGACTTTAAAACTTGTCCCAATTAATTTAAAATATAAATTTGACTTGAATACATTAAATATGACATTAAGCATGGATTCAAGACATGTTTCAAGAATTCATCGATTGAAATATAATGTAAAAATTCCTTTTTGAAATCTTTTAAGCATAGAGCTTGAAACTTCCTTTTTCAATTGATTCAAAACTCATTGAATATTAAACATTGATAGTTCCATTGCTTTCAATTTGAATAAGCTCAAGGTTTTTGATAAATAAACACATTGTTTCTTTAAGGTACTCATGGCTTTTGGAAATCATCAAAATCAATAAAGTTGGGGTAATTATGTTTCAATAATTTCTCAACAATCTCCCCCTTTTTGATGATGACAAAAACATTGAGTATATGCATGTTTAAAAAAAATTTTGATTCCAAAATCAATTGTTCATTGAAAGGCTCCCCCTCAATGAGGTAGCTCCCCCTATGAAACTCAATTTTATAATTCATTCAAAATTTTAAATTCAAAAACTTAAGCAAATTTTGAAATTCAATTATCTCTTCCCCTTATGCTCTCTTTTTTAATTGAATTTCATATACGATTAAATAAAATCTCTCCCCCTTTTTTGTAATCAACAAAAAGGTTAGAAGCTCAATATCAATATTAACATTCAATTCATTCTATTAATTATCAATTGAGGATATTCATCAAGATTCACTTACAATTGAAATGACAAAAGTAATGCATCAAACTTTCTCATTACTTCAAAATGAAATACATGAAAATGTAAACTTACTCATTGCATTGAAAGTAAACTTGATTACATCAAAATGAGATTACATGAAACTTAAAAATTTCTTCTAGTAATCCTATTCAAATGATCAACAATCTGCTTCATTCCTTCACATTGAAGTCTAACATAATCTTTAAGCTTTTATCAACAAAAGTACAAGCAGAAATTTTATCCTGAAGCTCGGCGTTGCACTGGGAATAGTCTCTGAGTCACCACAGATATCCTTAAGCTCTCCAAAAATATTCTTCAAGTCTTCACTTAAGGAGCTGGTGATGAACTAAGAGTAGATTCAATAGATGCAACCCGATCACTAAGTGAATACAAAGCTTCTTTCAAATTCATAAACTTTTCATCAAATTCATTTTTCAATCTATTTTCATGCTCACTTAACTCAGATTTGAATAAGATCTAAGCTGATCTAACTGAACATCAGAAAAGCTACCAGATGAAAAAGAAGACTGAGCAGGAGCAACAGTAGGAGCAGGGGTAGAGAAGCAGGAGCAGGAACAGACTCTGGAACAGAAGAGCACTGAGGAGGCTCAGGTGATGAATGTCTCAAGAAGGTCTGGGGCCTCAGCATCTATAGCTCTGTCCTCTGTAACATTCTTCTCTCCCAACTTCCATTTTCTTAACAAACCCCATTCGATGAATAGTAGCCAAAGTATAATAATCAGTATGCCTTAATTCCTTCTTTGGCTCACTATCACCAAACAATCCCTTGGCTTTGAAATAACTTAGTTAGAACCATGCCATAGGGCAAACTTGATTTCTTTTTCCCCCACAATCAGCAATGTACCAAATATCATCCGAGGCAATTAATAGGCTTCCCAGAAACAACGCATCCATACAAAAATATCTCTCTCAGAAACATAATCAAATCTGCCAGTCTTGGGAAACAAATCCTACTGCAGATATTGTGAAGTAACCTCAGCTCCAAAGGCAATTGACTTGCAAAACTTCTTCAAATCCCTCAAAATTTCTGTTCAATAATCTTGTGAGGGCTGGAGATCTATCCTCTGGGGCAAAGTGGATGGTCCAGACAGGGTAAATTCAACAGTCTAGATAGAATAGAGGAGTGATATTCAGTCCAATGCCTCTCACTTGCTCACTAAGCCATCATCACCTCTAGTCAAATTTTGTAAAACTCCTTAACTAGTGCAGGATACGTGGGACAATCCAGTGAACAATTTTCTCAAGTCCCATCTCAATCAACTGTCTACCTATTATAAAACCTTCATTCTCAAATAACTCAAAATCAACTTTCCTACCGGTTGTACAACCTACTGGCAAGGTGATCTACCTGAAGAGTGGTAGCTGGAGCAGGAGAACACTCGGAGAAGGGTAGAAGACGAATCCGGAGACGGCTCGCGGACGGGTCGTCGAACGGTCCGTTTCCTCTTCAATCCGGCGCCACTACTGCTAGCTCCACGGGTTTTAGGTGCCATAGATCTAGATGGAGTGAATAATCAGAGGTTTTGGAGTTTTGGAGGGTTTGGGAAAGCTTTGGAAAGGATTTGGAATGATTAGAAATGATTGAAATGTCCGTGGGGTCGACTCGTGCCCTAGATAATCAACTGGGACCACGTCGAGTCGACTCGCGCAAAGCGTGGAGTCGGCTCCCGAGTAGTCACAGAGCACGGACCCGAAATCGAGTCGACTCGCGCAGAGCGGGGGTCGGCTCCCGAGTTTCAACAGAAACAGGTCGACTCCGATACTGTCGAGTCGGCTCCGAGACCATTTCAGAGAAAAAAATAAGATTCAGAGAATCTGAAATGAGTCCGGAATTTGATCTTTGAGTATGATTAAAAATCATGGATTTTGAGAGATCAAATTGATATGAGTTCTAGATAAAATTTCCTTAAGATTTTGAGAAATTGAAAGAACTCTAGATACATTTCCTTAGGGGTTTCAAAATCTATTCCAAAGGATCACAAATCCCTAATTCTCCTCTAAGATAACAAAATCTTTCTTCGCTTAAAGGTTTTGTAAAAATATCAGCTAATTGTTCTTCAGTGTTAACATATTCAAGACAAATTTCTTCATTAGTTACATGTTCTCTTATAAAGTGATATCTAATTTCTATGTGTTTTGTCCTTGAATGTTGAATTGGATTTTTAGTTAAATTGATTGCGCTTGTATTATCACATTTTATGGGTGTCTTATTAAGTGTGATACCATAGTCTTCAAGTTGTCGCTTAATCCATAGGATTTGCGCACAGCAACTTCCAGCTGCTACATATTCAGCTTCAGTAGTTGATAATGCAACTGAATTTTGCTTTTTGCTAAACCATGAGATTAAGTTACTTCCTAAGAATTGGCATGCACCACTTGTGCTTTTTCTATCTAATTTACATCCAGCATAATCAGAATCTGAATATGCAATTAGGTTTAATGTTGAGTCTCTAGAATACCATAAACCTACATTTTTTGTTCCATTTAGATATCTTAATATTCTTTTAACAGCTATTAAATGTGATTCTTTAGGTTCTGATTGAAATCTAGCACATAAACATACAGAAAACATAATATCTGGTCTACTTGCTGTTAAATAAAGAAGGGATCCGATAATACCTCGATAATACTTTTGATCAACCTTTTTACCTTCTTCATCTTTGTCCAGCTTGCATGAAGGACTCATTGGTGTTCCAAGGGGTTTCATTGATTCCATACCAAACTTTTTGAGTATTCTCTTGTGTATTTGGTTTGGTTGATGAAGATTCCCTCTTTGCTTTGTTTGATTTGGAGTCCAAGGAAGAAGTTGAGTTCTCCCATCATGCTCATCTCGAATTCTCCCTGCATTAACTTGCAAATTCTTGACATAGAGAATCGTTAGTAGCACCAAAAATAATGTCATCAACGTATATTTGTACTACAAGTAAATCTTTACTTTTTCTTTTCAAAAACAAAGTTTTATCAACATTTCCTCTTGTAAAATCATTTTCAATTAAAATTTACTTAGCCTATCATACCAAGCTCTAGGTGCTTGTTTCAAACCATATAAAGCTTTGTGCAATTTAAAGACGTGATTTGAAAATTCGTGATCTTCAAAACCTGGTGGTTGTTCACATAAACTTCTTCATTTATAAAACCATTTAAAAATGCGCTTTTAACATCCATTTGAAATAAGTTAAAATTCATATGACATGCAAATGCAAGTAAAAGTCTAATGGCTTCTAATCTAGCTACTGGTGCAAAGGTTTCATCAAAATCAATACCTTCCTCTTGATTATATCCTTTTGCAACTAATCTAGCTTTGTTTCTAATTACTATGCCATTTTCATCTAGTTTATTTCTAAAATCCATTTTGATCCTATTACTGAATGATTTTTAGGTCTTTCAACTAAAGTCCATACATTATTTCTTGTAAATTGATTTAATTCTTCTTGCATTGCTAACATCCAATTATTATCTTTTTCAGCTTCTTCATAGTTTTAGGTTCAATTTGTGATACAAATGCAAGATGATTACTAATATTTCTCATATATGATCTAGTTCTTATTCCTTGAGATGGATCACCTATAATCAATTCCTTGGGATGACTATGAGCATATCTCCAGTCTCTTGGAAGATCTATATCATTATGATCAATATTACATCATCGTCCTTATGTGAATCATCATCTTTAGCTTCTTGCTCATGATCTGAAGATACTTCAATATTAAGTTTTTCAAGATCTTTTTCAATTATGTTTGTATCTTCCTCATCATCAAGCTTTTCAGAACTAGATGCTAAAGACTCATCGAAAACTATATGAATGGATTCTTCAACTACTAAGGTTTTCTTGTTAAATACTCTATAAGCTTTACTAGTTGTTGAATATCCTAAAAAGATTCCTTCATCAGATTTAGCATCAAATTTTCCTAAATTGTTTTTACCATTATTATGAATAAACATTTACATCCAAATGCATGAAAGTATTTTATATTGGGTTTTCTTTCATTCCATAATTCATAAGGTGTTTTCTTTAAGATTGGTCTTATTAGGGCTCGATTTAAGATGTAGCATGCTGTGTTAATAGCTTCCGCCCAAAAGTACTTTGGTAGTTACTTTCGCATAGCATGGTACGGGCCATGTCTTCTAGAGTCCTATTTTTCCTTTCAACTACACCATTTTGCTGTGGAGTCCTAGGGGCTGAAAAATTATGATTAATACCATTTTCAGTGCAGAAACTTTCAAATAAGTGATTTTCAAATTCAGTTCCATGATCACTTCTTAGAGATACTATGGTAGTGTTTTTCTCATTTGTGACTTTCTTGAAGAATTTCAGGAATATCGAGAAAGTCTCATCTTTGTGAGCTAAAAACATTACCCAAGTATATCTAGAATAATCATCTACAATCACTAGACCATATTTCTTTCCTCCTAGACTTGTGGTTCTAGTTGGTCCAAAAAGGTCCATGTGAAGTAGCTCTAATGGCCTAGAAGTTGAAACAACATTTTTAGATTTGAAAGAACTTCTAGTTTGTTTTCCAAATTGACATGCATCACATATTTTGTTGTTTTCAAAATCTAGTTTAGGTAAGCCTTTAACTAAATCCATTTTAATTAATTTTGAAATAAGGTGTGTGCTTGCATGACCTAATCTACGATGCCACAACCAACTAATTTCATTTATGTTAGCATTGTCAGCAATTAAGCAATGATCACTCAAAGATAATTTTTCTAGTCAACCAAGTAAACATTGCCATGTCTATAACCAGTAAATACAATGCTATTATCAATAGAATTAGTTACAGTGCATATTGAAGATTTAAATGAAACATTAAAGTTTTTATCACATAATTGGCTTATACTAATTAGATTATGCTTCAAACCATCAACATAAAGTACATTATCAATAAATGTAGATGGAGTTATACGAACTTTACCAAGGCCCATAATTTGACCTTTACCGTTATCGCCAAACGTAACAACTCCACCTTTCTTTTCTTCCAGGGTGATGAATTCATCTTTGTCACCCGTCATATGTCTTGAGCAGCCACTATCAAGGTACCACTTTTTCTTTGATCTTTTGGCTACAAGACATTCCTGCAACATAATTTAAACTTTATGTTTAGGTACCCAAGCTTTCTTGGGTCCTTCATGGTTAGTAGCAATAAAAATTGTTCCTTTCGGAACCCAAATTTTCTTAGCTTTAGTGTTTAATTGTTGTTATTACTTATGTTTTGCATTCAAAAGATTTATGACCTTTTTCATTACATTTAAAACAAGTTATATTACTTTGGTTAGCTTTTACAAAAATATTCTTTAATGATTTTGTTTTCTTAAAGTGTTATATCCTAAACCTGCTTTGTCAAAAACTGCTTTTTGACTATCTAGGATCATGTTAAGTTTAGTTGAACTTAGAGTAATTTCTCAACAATGTCTTTATATTTTTTAACATCTTTCTTAAGAGAGTCAATTTCTTTAGCTTGCTGTTCTTTATCTAAAGCTAAAGTTTTTATTGATCTTTTAAATCTTTAGTTAGTTTTTAGTTTCAGATTTTAATAAATCTCTTGATTAAGATTATCTCTTTCTTTCTAAGTTCTTCTTTTTCATTAGTTAATTCTTAACTTCTAAAGCTAATTCATTTTTACTTTAGCTAAACTAATATTTCATTTTTCAAAGATTCTTTCTTTTTCAATTTAAAATCAATCATCAAGTTCATTAAATGCTTCAAACATTTCATCAAATGTAAATTCATCATCGGGGGTTTCGGTACTTACCTCTTGTCGTTGTCGTCGTCGTTGGCCATGAAGCAAATATTTGCAACTTCTTTTTGTTCTTCTTCTTCGGAGAAGATTCATCAGTCCATGTTGCCATGTATGCCTTTCTTCTTTTTCTTGTAGGCCTTTTTCAAGTAAAGGACAGTCATATCGAAAATGCCCTGGCTTTTTACACTCATAACATACTAAGGGCTCTTTCTTTTCTTTGTCCTTGTCCTTTTTCTTATCCTTTTCTCCTTCCATTTTTGATCCAAATTCTTTTTGTGGAAGGGCCTTTTTCTCATAAACTTCTGAATTTCTTGGCCAAGAGAGCAGTTTTCTCATCATCTCATCATTCTTTCACTGCTGCTCTCTTCCATTTCTGCAGTCTTGAGGGCAAGGTTTTCTTCTTTTTGTTTCCTCCTCAACATGCTGTTCATTGAAGCTCGTGGGTCATTAGGATCCTAGAAGCTCCTCTAATGGTAGTGCATTGAGGTCTTTGGCTTCTTGGATGGCTGTGACTTTTGCTTCCCACGATCTTGGAAGTGACCTAAGAATTTTGCGAACAAGATCAGCATTAGTATAAACTTTTCCAAGACTTTTCAAACCATTCACAATATCAGTGAATCTAGTGAACATGCATGTGATGGTTTCAGTTTGTTCCATGTAAATAATTCATATTTATGAACCAAAATATTTATCTTTGATTCTTTTACTTGGTTTGTTCCTTCATGTGTTATTTCCAACCTATCCCAAATTTCTTTTGCGGAATTACAAGTTGAGATTCGGTTGAATTCATTTGAATCTAAGGAACAATACAAAATATTAATGGCTTTAGCATTTAATTGTGCCATTCTCCTATCATTATCATTCCAATCCCTTTCGGGCTTAGGAACAATAGTGCCATCAATAAGGTGTGTGGGTGTACTAGGTCCATTAATTATAACACCCCAAAGCTCATAATCAGAAGCTTGAATGAATATCCTCATTCTAGCTTTCCAATAAGAATAGTTTGAGCCATTAAAAAGTGGAGGTCTATTCGTAGAATGACCTTCAGCAAAACTTGAACCACTTTGTGTTGCCATAAGGATCTTTAGCCCTTGATCGTGAGATCAAATTCTAAATGAGCACTTGCTCTGATACCAATTGTTGGCCCAGATGGCAACCCAAGAGGGGGGGGGGTGAATTGGGTTCTTAAAAATTTAAGACTTTTTGAATTAAATTAGTTAGCAAGATGTGCAAGTGAGATTAACTAATAAGCAATGCACAAACAGAATATAAGAGAGATAGAGAAGAGAAAATAAGCACGGCAAACACAAGAAATTTTATAGTGGTTCGGTGCAACCAGCACCTACGTCCACTCCCAAGATTCACTTGGGTCCACACTATAATCTCTCTAGATTACAGCCGAGTTGTTTTACAAGCTCACAACTCAAACTTGTTGTTTTACCGGGTGCACAACGAACCCAGCTGGTTTTAACGGGCTTACCAGCACAAAACCCTACACGTTGTTTTTCGGGCTCACAACTAACCCAACACAAGCACTCCGGCTTGCAACGAGGTATACCAACCTCCACTAATTCAATCCACTGATTGAATCAGCAAACAAATAATAATGATAGAGTTTGAACAATAAGTGCTCCCCTTGAGCAGATATACATATGAAGTAAAAAATATTAAAAGGTTAGAAAAGCCTGATTGTATTTGCAGATGGTAGATGCTTGGGCTTTCTTCCTTCTTCTCTTCAACTCCTCTAGAAGTGTTGAATCACGCCTCAGCTAGATTCTTAACCGTTGAAGACTTTTGGAGTTGAGATGAAGCTTTTTCCTCTTTTGAAAATCCGCCGATTTGATCTTTGAAACGCACTTGGATTTTCTTCTGACTTTTGTGGAATGATGAGAAGGAGTAGACGAATCTTTCACTTGGATTTCACTCCTTTTGAATCTCTCTTCTTTGAGCTAAAATGATTTTTCCAATATGCTCTGTTTTTCCCTCTTTTCAAATGATATTCTTTTCTCTCTTTTTGATTTTCTCTGGGGTTGTTTTGATTTGAAAAGAACTCCTCTATTTATAGATCTGCAAAAATATATCCGTTAGAAACAGAAAAATAGCCGTTATTCAAAAATCTTACCGTTGGGGCTGATGTGTCATCGTTAAAAATCGCGCCAGAATTTCGCGGAGTCGACTCGAGCAGTGAGGGAGTCGGCTCGAGGTCGATTACCAAAAATAGAAACATTTTAAGCATTGAAGGGTCGACTCGCAAAAATAGAAGTGTCGGCTCGCGAAAGTCGGGAGTCGACTCGAGGAAAATGGGGAGTCGACTCGAGAAGTGCTCAAAAAACATGGGTTCTGTTGTTTGAGCGGAGTCGGCTCGCACAGACAGGAGTCGGCTCGCAAGAATTCAGGGGTCGACTCTTGAAACCCAAGGGTCGACTCGAGAAACTCAGACAATTTGGGGAGTCGACTCGGAAACCCTTGAGTCGGCTCGGGACGATACAAAAATCAGAAAAATGTTCTGATTGAGTTTAAAACATGTTCCAATTAAATTTAAAATAAATTTGACTTGAATACATTAAATATGATGTTTATCATGGATTCAAGACATGTTTCAAGAATTCATCGATTGAAATATAAAGTGTAAAATTCCTTTTAGAATTCTTTTAAGCATAGAACTTGAAATTCCTTTTTCTAATAGATTCAAAACTCTTTTAATATGACCATTGATAGTTCATTCCTTTCAATTTGAATAAGCTCAAGGTTTTTGATAAATATACATATTGTATTCTTTAAGGTACTCATGGCTTTTGAAAATCATCAAAATCAATAAAGTTGGGGCAATTATGTTTCAATAATTTCTCAACATACTCAGGTAGAGGTGGAGTTCTAAAAGTCACCAAAGGCAATCTAGTTGTGATGAGAGGAAACAAGGTGAATCACTTGTATCATCTACAGGGTAGCACATTATGAGTTCTTCGATTGTCACAGCAAATTCTGTTTCTACTGATGATAGAACAAAATTGTGGCATATGCGTTTGGGCCATATGAGTGAGCGTGGCATGACAGTTTTGAGTAAACGTGGTTTACTATGTGGTGAGCAGACATCCTCACTAGATTTCTGTGAGCACTGTGTTCTTGGCAAGCAGTGCAAGGTCAGTTTTAGTACAGGCACACATTCAACGAAGGGTACACTCAACTACATACATTCTAATTTATGGGGACCGGCATAGGTTCCATCTAAGGGTGGTGCTCTTTACTTTGTGACATTTATTGACGATTATTCCAGAAAAGTTTGGGTTTATTTTCTGAAAAGAAAAAGTGAAGTGTTTGAAACCTTCAAGAAGTGGAAAGCCCTTGTTGAGAATCAGACAGTAAAGAAGATCAAACGTCTGAGGACCGATAACGGTCTTGAGTTCTGTGGTGGTGATTTTAATGAATTCTGTGCAGATGCAGGTATCGTTCAACACCGTACAGTCAGGTACACTCCACAGCAAAATAGAGTGGCAGAAAGGATGAACAGAACTCTATTGGAGAGGGCAAGATGCATGCTCTCTAATGCTGGCATGGAAAAGGCTTTTTGGGCTGAAGCAGTTAACACGTCTTGCTATCTGGTTAATCGTTCTCCTTCAACAGCAATTGAATGCAAGACTTCTTTTGAGATGTGGTCAGGTAAGCCTTGTGATTATTCAAATCTAAAGGTTTTTGGATGCCCTGCTTACTATCATGTTAAGGATGGTAAACTTGAACCTAGAGCAAAGAAGTGTATCTTTGTTGGTTATGCTGATGGCGTGAAGGGTTATCGTCTGTGGTGCATAGAACCTAATTCACCTAAATTCATTATTAGTAGGGATGTTACTTTTAATGAAAAGTTTATGCTAGATCAAAGGAATGTTGCTGATGAGTCTGCAGGAAACCATGAGAGTGATACAAATGAGGTGGAGGTTCAGGTCGAGCTTCGAAAAAAGGACTCTCAAAATGATTTGAGCGAGCAAATTGTTACTATTGATTCTAGTTCAGATGAGGAAGCTCGAGATGAGGTGGAGCAGCCATACTCTATTGCTACTAGCAGGGAAAGGAGGGAGATTCGAGCCCCTCAAAAATATGGATTTTCTGATCTGGTGGCTTATGCCCTTACGACAGCAGAAGATATGGGTATTCAGGAACCATCTACTTATACTGAAGCTGTTACTTGTTCGGAATCAGAAAAGTGGACTGTTGCTATGGCTGAAGAACTGGAATCACTTCACAAGAACTAGAATTAGGACTTGGTGCCATTGCCTAAAGAAAAAAGAGCCATTGGGTGTAAATGGGTCTTTAAGAAAAAGGAAGGTATTCCAGGAGTTGAAATTAGTAGATGTAAGGCAAGACTTGTAGCTAAAGGTTACAATCAGAGGGAGGGAATTGATTATGATGAAGTGTTCTCTCCTGTTGTGAAACACACTTCTATTCGTGTCTTGCTGGCTATAGTTGCTCAATTTGACTTAGAGCTTGAGCAACTCGATGTGAAGACAGCCTTTTTGCATGGTGAGCTTGAGGAGACTATTTATATGGCCCAGCCTGAGGGCTATTATGTAGAAGGCAAGGAAGATCATGTATGTCGATTGAAGAAATCATTGTATGGTTTGAAGCAGTCTCCAAGACAGTGGTATAAAAGATTCGACAGTTTTATGATACGGAGCGGTTATCATAGAAGCAGCTATGATAGTTGTGTGTATTTCAGGAAGGTGTCAGATAAATCCTTTGTCTATCTCCTTTTATACGTGGATGACATGCTCATTCCTGCAAAGAATATGACAGATGTGTTGATCTTGAAGAAATGACTCAGTAAGGAGTTTGAAATGAAAGATCTGGGTCCTGCCAAGAAGATCTTAGGAATGGAGATTCAGAGAAACAGAAAAGCAGGTAAGTTATATCTCTCACAGAGGAGATATATTGAGAAGGTACTTGAGAAGTTTGGGATGCAAAACTCTAAGCCTGTCAGTACACCTTTAGCATCACATTTTAGACTCTCAGCTATACATTCACCTCAGTCAGAGGTCGAGGAGGCTGCAATGTCTCATGTCCCATACTCCAGTGCAGTTGGTAGCTTGATGTACGCTATGGTATGCACTCGTCCCGACATTGCGCAGGCAGTTAGTGTGGTGAGCAGATATATGGCACATCCTGGAAAGGTCCATTGGCAGGCAGTGAAATGGATACTTAGGTATCTTAGAGGCTCCATAAAATTGGGCCTAATGTTTGATAGAAATAGTTCTAATTGTACTTCTGTTGTGGGATTTGTGGATTCTGATTATGCTGGGGATATTGATAAGAGAAGGTCTTTGACTGGCTATCTTTTCATATTATCTGGCTCGGCTATAAGTTGGAGATCAACTTTACAGTCGACAGTTGCTTTGTCTACAATAGAGGCAGAGTATATAGCAGCAGCAGAAGCAGTAAAAGAAGCTATTTGGTTACGAAATCTTGTTCAAGAACTTGGGCTCAAGCAGGAAGACAATTCAGTTATCTTTTGTGACAATGAGTGCTATTTGCTTGATTAAAAATCAAGCATATCATGAGAGGACAAAGCACATTGATATCAAGTATCATTTTATTCGAGAGGCATTTACTGAGAGAAATATTACAGTAAATAAAGTTGATACTGCTGACAATCCTGCTGATATGCTGACCAAGATAGTTCCCGCCAACAAGTTTAAGCATTGCTTGGACTTGATTGGCATGCTTGTTTGAGGTTTGCTCCTTCTGGGGCTTGGTGGCGAGGTGAATGAAAGTTCTATTTTTGTTTTTCCTGAAGTGGATATGTTTTTCGCTGCATCCCTTGTTTCCTACACCGAGTTAGCTCACGTAGGCTTAGGGATGCTGGGAGAATATGTTTGACTTCTAGTTTGTTAAATTCAAGCCAAGGTGGAGATTTGTTAAATATGTCTTGAATTTTATATATTGGGCCCGGTTTTTTGACCCGACCCGATATTCTTGTTGGGCCCGGACCAAACCGGTCCGCTAGGGTTTATTTTATGGAAGTATTTTTTTGGGGCGTATATATATATATATATATATACATGTGAAAACTTCTGTAAGGGTTTTAGACCTCCTCCTTCTTTTGATAATGGAATTTCCTTTGCCTTGTCCGTGGATGTAGATCACCATGATCGAACCACGTAAATTCTTGGTGTTCCTTTATTTGTTTATTGCTTTGATTTGTTTATTGATCTGATTTCCGCTACAGAGCCTTCTCCTCTCATCTGTTTGCTAAGAATCTCCACTGACTTGGGCATCGGAGGGCCATTCGTAGGGACCACCCCTTGTGTTTCTTGCATGAAGACTGTCTTGCAGGTCTTACCGGATGAGAAATTGCCATCTAGATACTGATGTGCACTACCCCTAAGCCGAAATTCCGAAGCAACATATTCATGCTAGAGGAAGGGCCTTAAGTCCCGTTAAACTTGTAATCGAGGAGACAAGGTTCCTAGCAATAAGGATAATCTCCTAATGGCCAACAGAAAGAGAGCAACCTCAGATGCTCTAGATTAGGCCACTTTTCAAAGGCCTGATCTAGTAAACAATGTGGCGCTCTCACAACCACCACCGATTGAAATTCCTTCACTACTAGTGGATACGGTCACCCAGGACCAGTTTGCTATGCTGGTCCAACAAGTCCAAGCTCTGATCCAGTTAGTGCAAGGACTCCAAGGAGTCCCTCCTTCGACCACACCAACTCAACGGCTCCCTGGCAGAGTCATCCCTGTCCCGTTGGTGGCTCCTTCCCTCGAATTACTTGAGGCCACAAGCCTCCATCGATTGGTCAACCACGAAGAGATGGGACCACCATAGCAAAGGGGTAGGGATCCTTCTAGATTCTGTCGGGCTCGATCCCTGTCCTCGGTATTCTCTCGCCACAACTCGATGCCATGGCCACGATCCCCTTCTCCCACTACCCGAGACAATAATGCGCATCAACAAGGGAGGCCACAGGAGGTGCACCAGGAACCAGATGTTGCCAAACATATGCCTCAACCTCAACATAAGGTGGAGCATGATATTCCCTTCACCGAAGAAATCATGCAGGAGGTGATCCCTCATATCAAGCTCCCCATCATCGAGCCCTATCATGGATCCACAGATCCAGATGATCATCTGAGCAGCTTTCAATCGATCATGATGTTCAATGGAGCGTCAGATGCAATCCTGTGCTAAGCTTTTCCTTCCACCCTCAGGGGATCCACCAAGACGTGGTTCAACAGCTTGAAAGTCGAGTTCTAACGTCTCTTTTGACGAGCTGAAATGTTTATTTATCAGCTAGTTTGTTAGCAGCCACCACCACAGAAAGATATCAAACTCCCTCTTTGAAGTTAAGCAGCGAGAGGGGAAATCACTAAGAAGTTTCCTTGATCGTTTCAATACGGCCATATTGGAAGTAGACCATCTCAACCATGAGATGGCCATGTCAGCCCTAGCAGGTGGAGTATCAAAGGTGGGAGACTTTTACTTAGTTATGGACGTCAACTATACGAAAAACCTCTCCGACATGATGGCTCTGATAGACAAATACACCAGGGTCGAGGAATCAAGAAAGTTGGCCCGAGCCAAGCAATCAAAAAAACGGAGAAGAAAAGCTTGGAGAAGAATCGGCCCCCTCGCCTCATAAGTCCACCTTACCACCAAAGAGCTCCTCTTCATATGGAGATTCAATCAGTTCACTTCGCTCATTATGCTTCAGGCACAAATCTTAATGGAGATCGAGTGACAACTCCCTATGCCAACACCCCTTCGGGAAACATTGCTCCGAGAGATATGACCAAGTATTGCCGGTATCACTGAGATTACGGATATGATACCGAGAAATGCTGGCATCATTAGAATGGGATCGAGCAACTCATCGCAGAGGAAGGCTTGATCAATTCAGAAGAGCCCTTGAGCCAAACAACAGATAAAATCATCAATCCGAGCCTCGACAACCGCTTCCACCGAACCCGTTCGCTATTGGCAGCGTTAACAGGATCGCCATGATCAGGTCCTCCCAAACTCAATTAGGCGAGAAAGAAAATCCTCCAAAGAGGGTCCAAGATAAGGGGCTTTCTTTTTTAGATGAAATCTCCTAGGGATACAATATCCACATGTTGATGCTTTAGTTGTATCTCTTAATATGAACAAATACGATGTACATCGGGTTCTGGTTGATAATGGAAGCTCTATTAATGTTTTATATTTTGATACCTTTGTGAAGATGAATATGTAAATGGAGGAACTCCAAGCTGTGGACTCCACTCTGCTGGGATTCATCGACGACTCTATCTCTCCTGAAGGAATCAATCACTTTAACGATTCGAGCTGGCACATGGCCTTGTGTGGCAATCGTATCTGCAGATTTCATAATGATCAAACTTTGGTTCCCATACAATGCCATCCTCAGCAGATCCGGACAAATATCCCTCAATGGCGATAATCTCTATTCTTCATATTGTCATGAAGTTTCCCATAGAATGGGAGTAGGGTTTGTTTGAGGAAACTAGGCTGAGGCGTGGTATTGCTTGGTTGCTGATCTTTAGTCTAAAAAACCCAAGGTCGATGGCCTTGATGCTCAAAAAGATTTCATCGAGCAATGAGGGAAACCAATCGAAGAGCTCAAAAAAGTACCACTTGATAAAGCTTGACCCGATAGAACCATAAGGGTCGGGTCCCAACTAGATGGCAAGCCCCGGCAAGACCTGATCGAGTTCCTCTGAAGGAATGCTGATGTCTTTGCATGATTAGCCTCGGATATGCTAGGAATTAGTTCGAATGTACTTGTTCATTGCCTCAATATGGATGAGACGTTTTGGCCAATCAAGTAGAAGAAACGAAGCTTTGCCCCTGAACATCAAAAGGCCATCGAAGAGGAAGTTGACAAGCTCCTTAAGGCAAACTTCATTTGGGAGATAAATTATCCTAACTGGCTGGCTAATGTTGTTATAGTGAAGAAGTCGAATGGCAAATAGAGAATCTGCATCAACTTCAAAGACCTCAACAAGGCTTGTCCAAAAGATAGCTTCCCTCTATCAAAGATCGATCAACTCATGGACACCATCTTGGGCCACCAAATACTGACGTTCATGGATGCTTACTCGAGCTACAACCAGATTCGGATGGTGCCTGAGGATGAAGAGAAGATGTCCTTCATCACTGACCAAGGCATATACTGCTATCGAGTCATGCCTTTTGATTTAAAAGATGCCGGGGTGACCTACCAAAGGCAGGTCAACAAAGTTTTCAAGGAACAAATCGATCGAAATATGAAAGTCTACGTGGATGATATGCTGGTTAAAAGCAAGGAAGCATCCCAGCACATCGATGATCTCACTAAAAGTTTTGCAATACTCATAAAGTATCTGTTGACCTCACATTGATTTTGATAAAATATAAAATAATTAAGTATTGTACTAATATCATCTCTATCAAGTTTAATTTATTTCAAGCTACTCATCATGAAAGAATACAGGTCCTTTAGTATAAATAAATTATGCTTCAAAATGAAAGATAATATAGGTAATGTATAAATATGCTTGTAGCGATTAAATTACTTTTCTATGAACTTAAATTTTACAATCACTAGACGATTTTCATATGTTTTATGTTTGGATGGTTCATTCAACAAAATGACTTTCAAGCTTAATTATATTTGTGGATACTAATCAAATCATGCAGATCAAGGCCGAACCATCTTGGTTCGACCCAATCCTGAGGTACCTTAAAGGTGGGTCGCTCCTATCAGATAGAAAGGAGGCAAGAAAACTAAAGATGCAAGAATCTAACTATGTTTTGCTCGATGATCAGTTATACAAGTGCTCCTTCTCCAGGCCATTACTCAAATGCCTCTGATTATCGAAGGCCAACTATGCTCTACAGAAGGTTCATGAAGGTATCTGCGGCAATAATCTGAGTAGCCGAGCTCTATGCCATAAAGTGCTACGACAAGGATACTACTGGCCAACTATGCAGAAGGATTCCGATAATTTAATTCGAGCCTGTGATCGTGCCAGCGGCACTCCAATATTCAGAGGCTCCCTTATTCTCATCTAACATCATTATCATCTGCTTGGCCTTTTGCTAAGTGGCGGATGGATATCCTCGGCCCCTTTCTCCCTACTATTGGGTGAAGAAAATTTTTGTTCATGGCAATCGATTACTTCACCAAGTGGGTCGAGGCCGAGACGGTTGCCCAGATAACCGAAGCCCAAGCCAAAGACTTCATTTCGGTTCGGCCTTTCGCACACTATAATCACCATAATTTGACAACCTGAAGTTTCGAGAGTTTTGTGAAGACCATGGCATCAACCATCGACTCACATCAGTTGGACATCCCTAAGCCAATGGTGAAGTGAAGGTCACAAACCGAACCCTACTACAAGGAACCAAGGCTCAGCTCAACAGAGCATGAGGCAGATAGATAGATGAGCTTCATTATGTCTTATGGGCCTATCAGACCATCCAGATGATCCGCACTGGTGAAACTCCATTCAGAATGGCCTTCGATACTGAAGCCGTATTTCCTGTAGAAGTGGGCTTACCCTCCCCCCGAGTCGAGAGCTATTATGAAGAACTGAACGATGAGCAACTTTGAGCCAACCTCGACTTAATAGAAGAAGTCAGAGAAAAAGCTCGAATCCAAATGACTACTATCAACAATGGGTAGCTCGCTATTACTCATTCCGAGTTAAAGGGAAATTGTTCCTTCCTAGTGATCTTGTACTTCACAAAGTAACAGTCTCTAAACTGATGGAGCAAGGAAAGCTGGCCCTAAACTGGAAAGGTCCTTATTAAGTTACAGAGGTCATTAGACCCAGTGCTTATAAGCTTCAAGATCTAGATGGAAGAGCTATTCCCAGAACATGGAATGCTTACAATCTCCGAACATCCCACCAATAGAGTATATCTAAACTGAGCCTTTTCTGCTCATTATAATAAAACTCTATCCTTGAGCTCAAATGTCTCATCCCTGACCATTTCTCTATGTAGCTATTGAGAAACAGGTCCTACCCAGTTGCTAAACCATGGGTCCCAACCTATATATATACCTCTGTAGGGCCGAGCAATTTTCTTCATACCTTGGTAGGGCCAAGTAAAAAATTTTTCAAACCTTGGAAGGATCGAGCAAAATTCTTTGAACCTCAGTAGGGCCGAACAAAATTCTTCAAACCTCGGCATGGCCAAGCAACTTTCTCCATACCCTGGTAGGGCCAAGTAAAAATTTCTCTAAACCTCAGCAGGGCCTAATAGCATTCTTCGTACCTTGGCAGGGCCAAGTAAAAATTTCTTCGAGCTTTGGTAGGGCCGAGCAACTTTTTCCGTACCTTAGCAGGGCCAAGTAAAAATTTCTTCAAACCTTGGCAGGGTCGAAAAAAATTCTTCGAACCTCAGCAGGGCCGAGTAACTTTCTTAGTACCCTAGCAGGGCCAAATAAAAATTTCTTTGAACCTCGGTAGGGTTGAGCAACTTTCTTCGTACCTTGGCAGGGCTAAGTAAAAATTTCTTCAAACCTCGGCATGGCCAAACAAATTTCTTCATACCTTGGAAGGGCCAAGTAAAAATTTTTCCAAACCTCGGTAGGGTTGAGCAACTTTCTCTGTACCTTGGCAGGACCAAGCAATTATCTCCACACTTTGGCTGGCTTAAGTCATACTCTCCCCATATCTCGGAGTGGCTGAGTATTTTCCCCCCAAAACCTTAGCAAGCCAAATGAAAATTTTCCAAACTATGGTATGACCAAAATGCTCTACGAATACCGACAAGGCAAGGCCGCCCAGGTCTTCCTACAATCTGAAAAGAGTTAAACACTCCATTCTCAAAGATCCAGCATAGCTTGACAACTTATAAACGTCGACAAGGCTAAATGGAACTACCTAAAACTTGGCAAAAGCCAAGTCCCTGTTTCTCGTAATGATCTATGAATCTTGTCCGATCGAGCATATCAATCCTAATCTCGAAAAAAAAGGTGAATAATATTCTAAAGTAAAGAAATGATCTATTGAAGATTCTCATGTCTCGGCAGGTCTGAGCCTTATTCACATCGTTGGATATTCCTATGTCTTGACAGGTCCAAGCCTTCCCTACAACAATGGATATTCTTATGTCTCGGCAGGTTCGAGCTTTACCTATACCTTGGATAAATCAAGAAACTATTCTTGATGCACCTGAGCACAATCTATGCCTTAAAAACGATCGAGGAATTGATACATTGCGAAAAATATAATCATTTGGGAACAAGAGAGCAGAGCAACTTAAGAAAAATTGAAAGATAGAAGTTTTTATTTATTACAATACAAAAAATTATAGCCTATTGCAAGGCATTATAAGTGGTTATAGCACAGAAAATACAAAGAAATTTTTGATAAGCAAGGAATTCTAGCTATGAACGTCACATCAAAAGGGCTTCTGCTTCAGAAAGCGGACTCTTTTGAATTGCGATGTCTAGGGCACTGGATAAAGATACGAAAAGAAGAAGCAACCAGAATAAACTTACCTTTGGCTTCCCATCCGCTAAGAAACCACCTAATGGATATTCAAGCGGCGATTACCATGGTTGATGGAATGCTTTAGGAACAAGAGGCCCAACAATAACGGCTACCATGGTTAATAGAAAGCCTGTGAAAGTTGAGACCCATAAAAAATAGCGTTTCCACTGTGGCCTCTATAGTTCCATAATGGATGTATAGAGTCAAAAGGAAATGCCCTCGTGCACTTCTCGTATGACCTCTATGCATCCTTCCTTGCGTTTCATGTACAACCTCCATAATGCTTTCCTTCTTCTCCTTCTCCTTCTCATTCTTTATACTCGAACAACAAGGAGGAGGTCTCTGGGCCATCTTTGATAACATCATGCCCACATATTTGCAGCTTCTAAAAGGTATGCTCCTTGGTCCCTCGAGAGTGGCTTGCTTTTAAATAACTTCTTCATCCGAAACATCAAGCCAAAGCCAAACCTCTAATGGGAAGGCCGACCCTTTGGCCTCTAGCTTCGACAATGACATGGGCTAAGATCCCTCACAAATTTTCTCTCTTGCATTCCGTGAAAGAAGGTTTTTGTCTACATTCGCTACCTTCCACTCTCCCCCCTTTATAGCCATTAGGTGGGGATAGCCCCATTAATAAGGAGAAAGTTTCAGGATTCAAAGCGCACCGATCTTCATACCTCATCCCTGTTAGGGCCACATGTTGCCTATCCGCTCCTCTTCGTGTGAAGAGTTTCCCTTTGCCCAATGAAATTGAATGCTTTCAAAGCCAATGGATTGATCACCATCCCAAGGAATCTCACCGAGCATACGAGGGGTCACATTGTGAGAAACCAAAAAAGATCTCTCCTCGATCTCCACCGCGCTTTAAATACAAGGAGCTATTTTCAATTCCCAAGAAGGTGCATGACCTGATGGCAATCAATTACTTGACGTATACAGAAGATAAGCCCCAGAAAGGGGCACGTGACCTGATAGCAATCGATTACTTGACGTATACAGAAGATAAGCCCCAGAAAGGGAGCACATTAATGGCAAAATAAATGTCTTTAAAAAATCAAAAAGAAAGTTAGGCAAAACCGAACTATTGAAGAGTCTCAACAAAGCCAAGCAATTTTGTCTTGGCAAAACGAGTGATTCTGTTACCTCGACAAAGCCGAGCCATTCATTGACGAGCCTCGACAAAGCCAAGTATCCTCTTATATCTGGGTGAGACTGAGCGATTCCTACTACCTCGGCAAGGCCGAGCAAGCTCCCTTATCTTGGTAAAACCAAATGATCCATTTACCTCAGTGAAGTCGAATAATTTCTTTATTTCAATAAAATCGACCCAACTATTTGCCCTCGGCAAACTTGAGCCATGGATTTGCTTCACCGGGTTATTTTCAAGCCTTGGCGGAAAGCTTTCCCTATGCAACTTGATGAAAACAAGGTTCAAGCACCAAGACTTAGCAAAGTATAAAGCATAACAGAAAGAGCCATTAAGTAGATGTCATTCGAACAATAGGAAAAAAATGAGGAAAAACATAACTCCATTCATAAAGATTGGCATTACAAGGACATGAATGCTTACTAAGTCTTTCCAAATACATAAGTAAAATACAAGAAAAAATTCTGAAGTGCTCAGCCTAGACTGCAGCTTCGGGAATGGCCGAAGGAATCTGGCTTGAGTCGCTTACTTCGAAAGTGGCTGACGGTGGAGCTTCGGTTCCTTGGGAATGGGATGAGGAACTTCTCTCTTCTGAGTGGTCACAGCTAGGTCTTCGGTTATGTTTGCGTCCGATACTACATCAAAGTCAATATCCGGTATTTCCTCGTACTCGGTCATGGCGGATGATTGAACCATTGCTGATGACTTGGCCCCCGGTGTACGGCTACAATATTTTTTTGGCTTCTAAGAAGGAGAGGTTCAAATCTGGGTACTCCTGAGATACCCTCACTCGTACATCCTTCCCTCTGAGCTGATATACTTCTGCACAAGCCACCATTTGTTCCTTTGTAAATTGTGCAGAATTCTTGTATCTCTCCATTGCCAAAATGGTCTGCCTGTTGGCTTTGACCGCTTGGTCGCAAAGCTCAAAGCATTTCTGGTGACTCGTAGTCAGCTCTCCGCTCAATGCCCTTATGTTGTCATTGGCCTTAGCCATAATCTTGTTCACCTGAAAAAAGCAAGATCGATCGAGCTAACAGCGATAAAAGGAAATCAAAAAGAAAGTAAATGAGAGAAACTCACTGAGCCATACCTCTTCATCTCGCTAAGCCTTCTCTACTTTCATCTGTTTGATTTGCATATGGGCCTTAGTTCTTTCCTTATTATATCGATGCAACCTTGGCATGGTCTCATTGATCATCTGCTACCTATCTTTGACCTTCTTTTGCGCTCGAGCTAGATCAACCATAAGCTTAGCGGTCTGCCCTTGATGCCATCTCGACTTGCCGCTTTCCTCCGCAAGTCGTTTATTCAAGCCGTCCCTTTTTACAGCAAATCATTTTTTTAAGACATTTCTCTCCTTACTAAAACACTTATTTAAAGCTTCCATCTTTTAGCAAACTCGGTTCGGCACTATGACAACTCCGACCGAGCCTTATTGGCTAATTCACCCGAGCCTTATTGGCTAATTCACGAGCCTCCCTAAGTTTTATTGTTCTCTCTCTAGTGGTCTATCCCATTCTCTCTGATGTCTCTAGCAGTCCTTGGGCTAGTAGCAAGGCCTCATTAGCTATGCTGCTCTCTCTTGAAGGAAGTGTAGGTGATAGCACAATGCTCTTGTTAACATAGCATTTTGCAATAAAGCCTTGATAATAAGTTTCGGCTAAATTAATCAATAAAAACAAGATGCCTTAATGTTTCAACTTACCCGAGAAGCATATGACATTGTGATCCTAGTGAGGAGATAATTGTTGATTTCAAGAAGAGGTCTGTTGATCCATTTATTGATTTTGATGATTAATAAAGGAATTGAGTATATTTATTTGATTACTAATGGATTTTATAAGTGTTTCAGGACTTAAATTTATTTGATCAATTTAAAGGAATTAAGAAATAAATTTTGAATCAAATACAAATCAGAGATTTCAAAGTTTCAGAGCTTGGAGTCGACACCTAGAAAGTCTGGAGCTGACACCTACAGTATTCGGGAGTTGACACCTGACGACGGCGAGCCGACACTTACTTTTGCGGAGCCGACTCCACGATGAACTCAGATTTTACTATTTATGGAAAAACGATCTGGAGCCGACACCTGAAAAGCTGGAGCCGACTCCAACCCACCTGGACAAAAAATTAAAAATGCCAGATCAGCTCTAACGGTAATATTTTTGATTTCTGACATCTAACGGCTATTTTTTATGAATGAAAAATCCTTCCAGGTACACTCCAACGGCTAGATTTCACCCAAAAATGAATCAAAGGAAAATCTATAAAAAGGGGAAAAACAACCGTTTGAAAAAGAGGAGAATAGAAACGATAGACAAAAAATCAAAAATCAAAATCCGAGAAGTCTTGAGCCTTATATCCAAGAGAAGGAGCTTTCAAATTCAAATCCTTCCACTCCACAAAGCTCAAAGAAGAATCCAAGCCATTCAAATAGTGAAAAATCGAAGGATTCTCAACTTGAAGAAAAAGATCAACTTTTCAATCTTCTCAACTGCATCTACTGTGAGGAATCGAAGCTGAGGCTTGATTCAACCCAGCAAGGAGAAGAGGAAAAGAAGAAGAAGAAAAGCTCAAAGCCAAACAACTTCAAATCAGGCTTTTCTAAACCTATTTACTTATCTTTGAATATTTGCTCATTGAGGAGCTGTGAAACTTTGTAAAACATTCTTATATTTGTTTGTGCCTAGTTCAATCAAAGGGGATTGAACTAGTGGAGGTTGTTAACCTCGGGTCAAGCTAGTTTAGCTTGAGTTTAGGGTTGTGTGCTGGTGAGCCCGAAAACCGGCTGGGTTCGTTGTGATCCCGGGTAAAACAACAAGTTTGGGTTGTGAACTTGTAAAACAACTCGGCTGTAATCGAGGAGATTATAGTGTGGACCCAAGTAGGATCTTGGGAGTGGACGTAGGTGTTGGATACACCGAACCACTATAAAATCTTTGTGTTTGCCGTGCTTCCATTGTCTCTATCTCTATCTCTATTTTATTCATTGTGCTTTATATTTACATTGCATTTATTTTCATTCATCTTAAGCAAACAATTTTTTTAAAGAGGCTAAATTTTTTAAAGAACCCAATTCACCCCCCCCCCTCTTGGGTTGTCATCTGGGCCAACAATTGGTATCAGAGCAAGTGCTCATTAGATTTTGATCACACGATCAAGAGCTAAAGATCCAAATGGCAGCTCAAGTTGGATCATTTGCCGAAGGTCATTCTACGAATAGACCTCCCTTATTTAATGGTTCCAACTATTCTTATTGGAAAGCAAGAATGAGGATATTCATTCAAGCTTCTGATTATGAATTGTGGGGTGTTATAACTAATGGACCTAGTACACCCACACACGTTGTTGATGGCACTATTGTTCCTAAGCCCGAAAGGGATTGGAATGATAATGATAGAAAAATGGCACAGCTCAATGCTAAGGCCATGAATGTCTTATATTGCTCTTTAGATGCTAATGAATTTAATAGAATCTCCACATGTAATTCCGCAAAGGAGATTTGGGATAGATTAGAGGTTACCCATGAGGGTACTAACCAAGTAAAAGAATCCAAAATAAACATTCTTGTTCATAAATATGAGTTATTTTGCATGGAACAAACTGAAACTATAGCTAGCATGTACACTAGATTTACTGATATTGTAAATGGGTTGAAAAGTTTAGGCAAAACATATTCTAACTCTGAACTTGTTCGTAAAATTCTCAGGTCACTTCCAAGAACGTGGGAAGCGAAGGTGACAGCAATCCAAGAAGCAAAGGACCTCAACACCTTACCCTTAGAGGAGCTTCTAGGATCCCTAATGACCCATGAATTGACCATGAAGCAGCACATAGAAGAAGATGTGAAAAAGAAAAAGACCATAGCTCTTAAGGCTGCTGAAAATGAGGAGAGCTGCAATGATAGTGAAGAAGATGATGATGAGACAGCTCTTCTAGCAAGAAAGTTCAAAAAATTCATGAGGAGAAAGAGACCCTTCCACAAGAAGAAATTTGGAACTAAGATGGAAGGAGAGAAAGAAAAAGACAAGGACAAGGATAAAGAGAAAGACCCCTTGATTTGCTATGAATGTAAGAAACCGGGGCATTATAGATATGATTGTCCTCAACTGAAAAAGACTTTCAAGAAGAAAAAGAAAGCCTATGTTGCAACTTGGAGCGACGATGAATCCTCATCGGAGGAAGAACAAAAGGAGGTTGCAACATTTGCTTTATGGCAAACGAAGAGGATGAGGTAAGTTCTGAAAACCCTTGCGATGAATTTGCTTTTGATGAATTGTTTGATGCTTTTAATGAACTTGTTGGTGATTTCAAAATTTTGAAAAAGAAATATAAGTTTTTGAAAAATGAAAATTTAACTTTGATTGAAGAAAAAGAAAATCTTAATAATGAAACTAAAGTGCTGAAATCTGAAAAAGAAATTTGACTAAAAAAAAGAATCAATTTCCAATGAAAATGATAAACTAAAGAAGGAAGTTGATAAATATAAAAGTATTGTTGATAAATTCACTTATAGTTCAGAAAAACTTAATTTATTGTTAAGTAATCAAAGAGCTATATATGATAAGGCTGGTTTAGGATATAGACCTAATTTGAAACAAAAATTTGTCAAAAACTTTTTTAGAAAGGAACAAAACAATGATAATGTTACATGTCATTACTGTAACAAGAAGGGACACAAAGTTTTTGAATGCAATTTTAAGAAAATTGATAAGAAGTTAAATAATAAAGGAAAGAAAATTTGGGTTCCCAAAGGAACAATTTTTTATGCTACTAACCATGAAGGACCCAAGAAAGCTTGGGTACCTAAATATAAGACTTAATTATTTTTGCAGGAGTGTCTTGCGGCCAAAAGATCAAAGAGAAAGTGGTATCTCGATAGCGGCTGCTCAAGGCACATGACGGGTGACAAGGATCAATTCATCACCCTTGAAAGCAAAAGAGGAGGAGTAGTTACATTTGGTGACAATGGCAAAGGCCAAATCTTGGGGTTTGGTAACATTCAAATAACTCCCTCCACATATATTGAAAATGTCTTATATGTTAATGGTTTGAAACATAATTTAATTAGCATTAGTCAATTATGTGATAAAGGTTTTAAAGTATCATTTGAATCTTCTATATGCACAGTTTCTAATCCCATTGATAATAGCATTGTTTTTATTGGAAATAGAAATGGCAATGTATACCTGATTGATTTAGACAATTTGTCTACTAGTAATCATTGCTTAGTTGCTAATAATGCTAATATAAATGAGATTGGTTGGTTGTGGCATCGTAGATTAGGTCATGCAAGCACACACCTTATTTCAAAATTAATTAGAATGGATTTAGTAAAAGGACTTCCACAATTAGATTTTGAAAATAATAAAATTTGTGATGCATGTCAATTTGGAAAACAAACTAGAAATTCTTTCAAAACTAAAAATATTGTTTCCACTTCTAGGCCACTTGAACTACTTCACATGGATCTTTTTGGACCTACTAGAACCACAAGTCTAGGAGGAAAGAAATATGGTCTTGTGATTGTAGATGATTATTCTAGATACACTTGGGTATTATTTTTAGCTCATAAGGATGAGACCTTTCCACTATTTTTGAAATTCTTCAAGAAGGTCACAAATGAGAAAAACAACACCATAGTGTCTCTAAGAAGTGATCATGGCACCGAATTTGAAAATCATTTATTTAAAATTTTTGCATAGAAAATGGCATCCATCATAATTTTTCTGCACCTAGAACACCGCAACAAAATGGTGTAGTTGAAAGAAAAATAGAACCCTAGAAGACATGGCCCGTACCATGCTATGTGAAAGCAACTTACCAAAATACTTTTGGGCAGAAGCTATAAACACGGCATGCTACATCTTAATAGAGCTTTAATTAGGCCAATCATTAAGAAAACACCTTATGAACTATGGAATAATAGAAAACCAAACATAAGTTATTTTCATGCATTTGGTTGTAAGTGTTTCATTCATAATAATGGCAAAGATAATCTAGGAAAATTTGATGCAAAATCTGATGAAGGCATATTCTTAGGATATTCAACATCTAGTAAAGCCTATAGAGTATTTAACAAGAGAAACTTAATTGTAGAAGAATCTATTCATGTAATTTTTGATGAATCTTTAGCATCAAGTTCTAAAAAGATTGATGATGAGGAAGATACAAACATTCTAGAAAGAGACATTGAAAAATTAAATATAGATGTATCTTCAGATCATGAACAAGAAGCTAAAGATAATGATTCTCCTAGTGTTGATGTTGTTGATGCAAATCGTAATGATATAGATCTACCTAGAGATTGGAGATATGCCTATGGTCATCCAAGAGAATTAATTATAGGTGATCCATCTCAAGGAGTAAGAACTAGATCATCAATGAGAAACATCAATAATCATCTTGCATTTGTATCTCAAATTGAACCTAAAACTATTGAAGAAGCTGAAAAAGATAATAACTGGATGTTAGCCATGCAAGAAGAATTAAATCAATTTACTAGAAATAATGTTTGGACATTGTGATAGACCTAAAGATCATTCTGTAATAGGATCAAAATGGGTATTTAGAAATAAATTAGACGAAAATGGCATAGTAATTAGAAACAAAGCTAGATTAGTTGCAAAAGGATATAATCAAGAAGAAGGAATTGATTTTGATGAAACTTTTGCACCTGTAGCTAGACTTGAAGCAATTAGATTATTACTTGCATTTGCATGTCATATGCATATCAATTTATTTCAAATGGATGTTAAAAGCATTTTAAATGGATTTATAAATGAAGAAGTTTTTGTTGAACAACCACCGGGATTTGAAGATCATGAATTTCAAATCATGTTTTTAAATTACACAAAGCACTATACGGTTTGAAACAAGCACCTAGGGCTTGGTATGAAAGATTAAGTAAATTTCTGATTGAAAATGATTTTGTAAGAGGAAATGTCGATAAAACACTATTTTTGAAAACAAAAGAAAAGATTTATTAGTAGTACAAATATATGTTGATGATATTGTTTTCGGTGCTACTAACAATTTGTTATGTCAAGAATTTGCTAAGTTAATGCAGGGTGAGTTTGAATGAGTATGATGGGAGAACTCAACTTCTTCCTAGGACTTCAAATCAAACAAAGCAAAGATGGAATCTTCATCAATCAAGCCAAATACACAAAAGAACTGCTCAAGAAATTTGGAATGGAGTCAATCAAACCACTTGGGACACCTATGAGTCCTTCGTGCAAATTGGACAAAGATGAAGATGGTAAGAAAGTAGATCAAAAATATTACAGAGGTATGATTGGATCTCTTCTTTACTTAACAGCTAGTAGACCAGATATTATGTTTGCAGTATGTTTATGTGCTAGATTTCAATCTGAACCTAAAGAATCTCACTTAATTGCTGTAAAAAGAATTTTAAGATATTTAAGTGGAACTAAAAATGTAGGTTTATGGTACTCTAGAGACTCAACTTTAAATTTAATTGCATATTCTGATTCTGACTATGCTGGATGTAAATTGGATAGAAAAAGCACAAGTGGTGCATGTCAATTCTTAGGATGTAACTTAATCTCTTGGTTTAGCAAAAAGCAAAATTCGGTTGCATTATCTACTGCTGAAGCAGAATATGTTGCAGCTGGAAGTTGCTGTGCTCAAATCCTTTGGATTAAGAGACAACTTGAAGATTATGGCATAACCCTTGATAAAACACCAATTAGATGTGATAACACGAGTGCAATAAATCTAACTAAAAATCCAATTCAACATTCAAGAACAAAACACATTGAAATTAGATATCATTTCATAAGAGAACATGTAGCTAATAATGAAATTTGTCTTGAATATGTTAATACAGAGGAACAATTAGCTGACATATTTACAAAACCTTTGAGTGAAGAGAGATTTTGTTATCTTAGAGGTGAATTAGGGATATGTGACCCTATGGATTGATTTTGATACATTAAGGAATGAGAATCTAGATTTCTATCAATTTCTTGATATTCCTTCACAATTTTAAGGACAAATTATCTAGTCATTTGAGCTATTTGATCCTTAATACTCCAAAATTTTATCAAAATTTTATAAAATTTATTTTGACGAGTTTCAGTCATTTGAATTTCATATATTTTTTGCTGAAACTGTCTTTGGAGTCGACACCTCAGAATGAGGAGTCGACACCTCTGACTGTGTCGCTCTCGGTCCCTGACCTTGGAGCCGACACCTGTGAATTCGGAGCCGACTCCAGTTCGAGCGCTGACTGTGTTAGCGATTTGGAGTCGACACCCGACTTTGCGGGAGTCGACACCTGGGAATCAAAAATTGATTTATTAGGGCAGAGTCGACACCTCGTCATTCATTACTTTCTCAAATCCTAACCAAACTCTTCCAAAATTCTTCCAAAACTTCCCCATCTCTAATTCCATCCAAATCGAACCTTTCCAAAGATCAAATGGCACCCAAAAGGAGAGAATCAGTGGTTGGAGCGCCGGTAACTACGGGAAAGCGGTCCGCACGTCGTCCCGTTCGTGAGCCGACTCCAAGCAGCGATTCGTCCACGGATTCTGACAACCCCAACACATCTTCCACAAGGTAGATACCTTAGCTGATAGAGTCATCACAATGGGGAGAAAAATCGATTTTGACCTATTTGAATCCGAGGGTTTTTCAATCGGGAGACAATTGAAGGAAATGGGCTGGGATAAGCTATGCTTCTTGATGTTCCTACCTATCCAGCCTTAGTAAAAGAATTCTATTTCAATTTGGCTAGAGGGGATGGAGGTTTAGTAAGCAATGTTAGAGGGAAAAGGATTCATCTCACCTTTCAAAAGCTTGGAAACCTCCTTAGCATCCCAATCACTGGTTTAGCAGCTGACATGCACAGTGATAGGTCAGCAGCTCTTTCAAGGATGTTAGGAAGGGAAGTAACAGAGTTTGAGAAATTAGAGCCAATCAACTACCCCTAGAATTGAGATTATTACACAATATATGCAGTAGAATTTTGTTTCCAAAGACTGGTCGGTTTGAGTATGTCTCGGAGCGAGACATTGTGGTTATGGACAGTGTTCTGACTGGGCAGCCGATCAATCTGGCAGCAATGATGATTTTTTATATGGCAGAAGCTGGAGGGAAGAGGAGATCATCCCTACCGTATGGAATGGTACTTACTATGGTTTTCAGGAGCCAAGGGGTTGAAATTCAAGTGAATGAACCTTCCAAGAACCTGAGGCACACAGATTACTATAGCTTGGCAACATTGCATCGGATGGGTTTTGTTAAGGTGAATGGACAGTGGGATAGGAAAGGACACCTAGATGAAAGAGCCCCTATGCCGAGAGTTTCTGAGCCTTGCGAGGCTGGACCATCATTTAGGGTTCCTTCTCCACAGCCTAGGAGTCCCATTTCTGCTCCTGTTCCTGCTCCTGCACCTGCACAAGTTTATGATCAACCATCCACTTCTTCGACTGGATTCTCAGACCTTCAAATGGAGCAATTAAAAAGTTTGTTTGCAGCTCAGAAGGATGAGTTTGACAGTAAATTCATGAATTTAAAAGAATCACTTTACTCCCTTGATGATCGGATTGCAAAGATTGAATCAACTCTCAACTCCTCCGCAGAATCTTTAAGTGGTGATTTGAAGAACATCTTTGAAGAGCTTAAAGAGATTTGTGGAGATGGTGAAACTTATTCAAAGTGCAACGCCGAAGCTTCAAGACAAAATCTTAACAGCTTGCACATTTGTTGATGAGAGACTAAAAGATTATGTTAGACTTCAATGTGATGGAATGAAAAATATTGTAGACCATTTAACAAGAATAGTTAGAAAGAACTTTTGATGTAATGTATGTTTAATTTGTTGAAATGTAGTTTACATTTTGATGTAATGAAGTTAATGTTAATGTAATGAAGTTTAAAGGGGGAGAGAATTATGTAATACTTGACTATATGTTGATGTAGTGAAGTTTATGTTGATGAATGAAAAGTTTTTTATGTAATATTTGACTTTTGTTGAAATGAATTATCCTTTGATTATCTTTTGATGCAATTATCTTTTGATGCAGTAAAATATTCTTTACCTTTTTGTTGATTACAAAAAAGGGGGAGAGAATTAGGATTGTATATGCATTAAGAGGGAGAAAATTATATGGAAAGAATTATAGTTGTTAATTGCATTAAAGGGGAGAATGTTATGTTGCATTAATTGATTAATATGATATTGAGTTATTGATGTGGATTAATAATCAAATTGATTTGTCTATGCACAAAGAAATCTTAAGTACCAAATGTGTAAAGTAAGAGGAAGAATAATTTGAACTTCATAGGGGAAGCTACCTTATTCAGGGGAGCTTACTCGTAAAGATCACTTCCTTGATATTTTTTTAAGAATTCTATGCATATACTCAATGTTTTTATAATCATCAAAAAGGGGAAGATTGTTGATCCATTTATTGATTTTGATGATTAATAAAGGAATTGAGTATATTTATTTGATTACTAATGGATTTTATAAGTGTTTCAGGACTTAAATTTATTTGATCAATTTAAAGGAATTAAGAAATGAATTTTGAATCAAATACAAATCAGAGATTTCAAAGTTTCAGAGCTTGGAGTCGACACCTAGAAAGTCTGGAGCCGACCCCATGGCCAATTCAATTTTAATCTGATTTTTGATACATCCGGAGCCGACACCTAGAGTTTCGGAGCCGACACCTAATGTTTCGGAGTCGACACTTACAGTGTCTGGAGCCGACTCCGATGCGGGGATAGAACGTTAATTTTTTGAGCATCCTGGAGCCGACACCTGACGACGGTGAGCCGACACTTACTTTTGCGGAGCCGACTCCACGACGAACTCAGATTTTACTATTTATGGAAAAACGATCTAAAGCCAATACCTGAAAAGCTGGAGCCGACTCCAACCCACCTGGACGAAAAATTAAAAATGCCAGATCAGCTCTAACGGTAATATTTTTGATTTCTGACATCTAACGGCTATTTTTTATGAATGGAAAATCCTTCCAGGTACACTCCAACGGCTAGATTTCCAATCAAAATGAATCAAAGGAAAAGCTACACACAAGATCCTCCTCGGTATTATATTAATGCAAACCAATTACCATAAACCAAATGCCACCTTATTATGTTCAAGACCTCTAAGGAATGGGAATAAATATGTTGGGTCATGGAAGTCTTAATTTAACATTTGGCCGTGTTGATGGAGATCGAGTAAAATTAAGCTCCTGATTTAGTTGTGACACCAACATAATAGCCTTATAGTTTGACTTACTTTATGTAAATAATTAATTGTGTCATATGTAACAAGTAAGCATGTCACCTAGTCAAGATAATATTATTTGAGCTCTTTGATTTAAGTATCAATTTATAGTTAGAGAAAAAAAGGGCTCCTCTTTTGAGGGTCATGCCGGCAAATGTTTAATGTTATATGAAAGGTGTCATTATATAGGATCAAGAAATCTTACTTATTTCAATTGAAATAATATAATATATTATTAGCTAGCTTTTATAGGTAAGATTTTGAGTTATTGCAAATGATATCTAGATCTCAGCCCATGACTTATGTGGATTAAACATTATAGATGTACTCTGCTTGTGATTGTGGTTGAATTTCATCAGATTTAGATACACATTGACTAAGCACAGGAAAAAAAAAAATCCTGAGTAGTTATATGACTTCTATCCGTTACTTAATTATAGGTATGACTTCCATCCGTTACTTAATTATAGGTTCTTGGATGTATAATTAATTCTCTTTTTTTTTTTTGTTACAGCCGGACGATCACACAACTCTGGCGCGAGTCAAACCCGAAGCATCTGAGTACAAAATTTGCTGTAATAAGACAGGACAAGGTATCCCATTATGCCAAATCCACCGGCCAGGGTTGCGAGCGACAGCAGAAGCAACATAATCAGCCGCAGCATTGGCTTCCCGATAAATATGCTGAATCTGAAATGCACTAGTAGACTGAAGAGTGACTAAAATGTCTTTAATCAGAGGATTAAGGCCAGAATAGGAGTCCCCCTCCCGCGTAATCCATCTGATAATCGTAATGGAATCACCCTCAATAATCAGCCGATGATAGCCCAAATCCCGTACAACATGTGTGATACCAGCCCATGCCGCATGTAGCTCCACCATAGGAACCGAAATATTGATAGAGCTGTGACCGCCAGCTGCTAGTAACTGCCCATTCGACCCTCGGATGACAAAACCTGATCCAGCAGAACGATCAGAGACAGAGCCGTCAAAGTTCACTTTGACATAACCTGAAGGAGGGGACACCCAAGAAATGAAAACCGTGGTATGGTTCGCTGCCGAAGCAGCAGGGGAGTCCCAGTGGCCAGGTTCGTCAGTGTGAACAGAAAGGTAACAGCGAGTGTACTCCTGAGCATGAAAGAGAGCACGATGGATGATCGCCTGAGTAGAGACCGTCTCCTCAACAAAGACAATCTTATTCCTGGTCAACCAAATATGATAAGCCACGTATGCAGATAATACTCCCTGAGAATAAGATCCGTACTGAGAAGGCGACCGAAGAGCATTCAGGAAGGAAAGCCGGATTGGACCATCCTCTAGCATCCATAGATTAAAATGGATATCTGTCATATCTGAGATGCACGAGAACATAAAAATAGAACATGGTCAATAGATTCAACCTGCATCCCACATATCGGACAGAGAGGTAATATGGAGAGGCCCCGACCAGCCAGAAGAGAGCAAGTAGGTAAGCGATCCCACTTGATCTTCCACAAGAATAGCTGAATTCTTGGGTGAACAGGCAATCTCCAAATCTAAGCAGCATCTCTAAGGCCGTCTGCCTGAGAACGGAAGCGGGCCACCAATTCTCTAGTAGGAGCACAAGGAAGACAGGATCGACGCCACAGCCTATGATCCGGCCCAGCAGAAATAGGTAGACGCATGGCCAAAATCCTGTGAGCAAGCTCCACTCCGAATAACCGTAGAACCATGGTAGTGTTCCAAGCGGCACTCTCCTGTCTGATCAGAGAAGAGACATGCAATGTGGGATCTACTTCGGAGCTTATAAAAGTCGGCCATCGAGATAAGGAAAGATCAGCTATCCAAGAGTCCTGGATGACATCAACTGACCTCCCATCCCCTATCATCCAGTGAATATCAGTCATGACTGTCGGGGCGGCCCGACAGATGGCACGCCATAAACAGGAACAACCACGAGGGATAATAACATCCAAACCCGAAGACCAACCATCATATCTGCCCCGCATGACTGTACTCCATAAGCAGTGAGGGTCCAACAGGAATCTGGAAGCATGGGTCCAACAGGAATCTGGAAGCATGCCTAGCAATGATAGCCTCGCGACAGAGCACCAGGGATTGAATCCCCAACCAACCCTCACTTGTCGGCAAACAGACCATGTCCCAGGCCAATAAATGAATACCATGACCTCCCTGCATAGATGCCCACAAGAAGTCCCGAATACGTCTCTCTAGCCGACGAAGGAATATAGTCGGGATCAGAGCATTGGATAACAGATAGATAGGGAGCGATGTGAGGATGGAACGAATTAAAGTGATACGTCCATAGAAAGGCCCGACAACTGCGACCGATCCAACCTAGCAGAGATCCGGCGCTCAAGGTCCCTGAGAGGTATTATCCCTGATTCCCTAGATCTTTGATAGAAAACATGTTATAGATATAACAATGGACGTACTGGTATTATTATCAAGAAAATGTGTCCCAAAGCATTTTATAGAAATCTTATGTTCCAATTAGGACAGCAAGCAAAAGCCCAGCGTAAAAGCCGTATCAATTTATTTCCTTGGAATATATAAATTTAAGGAAATAAAATTGATACGGCTGAAATGTATGGAATACTTAAATGATCTATTACGTTTTACTACTCCATATGATAAAAACAAGAAGAAAAAACTAATAAGATTATGTTGATGAATTGAGTGCTGTCTTGAAACTGGCCTCAAAACGATGGAAGCTGAGGTTAGTTTGGTTAAAAGATCAAGCTTATCCACTCAATTGAAAAATCTGTTCTTGAATGGATTTTAAGAATGTTGGAAATGAGGATTTAAGCCATCAAAAGAAGTTTTCACGTACGTTCGCCTAAAGTCTATGCTGCATAATCCGCGAAATCTCAAGAAATACATCACTGAGATCACACTCATACTTCCAGTCAGATTGTTCCATAGAATATTGGATCTGCAATCTTGGTTTGTTAATAAATTAAAATATCCGCAAAGTACACAGAAATTATATTCTGTTTCCACCGTAAGATACTATGAAAACAAGGGATTCTATCAAAATAAAATACGTCTGGGTTTTTCAGAGCCGGATTGTTGTTTGGCCCAAGGGGTCTTCTTGTTCATCTCAAGTACATCTCCAAGGCAGTGCAAGTCCTAATCTCCGGACTTTTATGACTCTGACCACGAAGAGCAGGCACCGGAAGACATGATCGACCTCTCGATCCCACTCTATCCTTTCGGAAATGGAAGGGTCTTCCGTGAGACATGGCCTATCTATCAAACTCAGCCTGGCACTTTCCCACATGTTCCGAAGCTGTTTTCTCCAAAATCGAACTTGCAGAAAGGGATTTAGCCTTGGCTGTTGCTGCTACTGGCAGAAGATTGAAGAGCAAATCCTGGCAAAGGATGATCGTGATTGCAAAGTTAGCAATAGAAAAATCCCAGCCAAACATTAATTGAAGGGAAACCCAAAGAAAATATAGACTTTCGATCGTTTGATGAAAAACAAAAATAAATGCAACGAAAATCTTCTTAGATCATACATCAATGCAAACGATAGTACCGTTGGATCATGGAGGAAGACTGCCTCATGGCAGCGCCACCAGTCCACACACACATCAGCCTCGTCCACTATATTTTGCATCTCTGGGGCGATGAGGCTGAAGCGAGGGTCACACATCCACTAGATTTTGCATCTCCGATCGAGGAGACAAGTGATCAGAAAGGAAGGAGAAGGTTTGATAGGCGGTGGAAAAGGTGGAGGTAGAAAGAACCTAAGCTCCATGTTAAGGTAGGACTTAGAATGGGGGCTCAGAAAGATTTCAGACAAGCACCGAAGGAAGAACAAAGTGCCTGAGAAACAAAGGCAAAAGGGAGCCCACGCTGTTGAGAAGCGGAGATTGAGATAAGGCTTCTGGGAATGAATGAACGGAAGGTCTATATAGAGAGAGAGCAAACACTGTCCAGCCGAACTTTGTCGTCTTTGGTCATCGAAATGATATCAACTCATTTAAAATACCTTACAAAACGCTGTAGTCCAGCCGAACTTTATCGTTTGGTCATCGAAATATATCAACTCATTTAAAATATAATATCAACTCATTTAAAATACGTTACAAAACGCTGTAGTTCAGCCGAACTTTATCGTTTGGTCACCGAAATAATATCAACTCATTTAAAATACGTTATAAAAATAGAATTCTCGTGAAACGAACGTTACAAAATTGATTTGGATAAGAGAAAATTTCGCTACTTTGAATAGGATATATCCAAGTTTGTCCGAAGTAACAGAATCGAGGAAATTTTTTCCGCAAATTTAATGTAACCTCAATTAAAAACGTTAGGAAATAGAATGCTCGAAAAACGCGGGTTATAAAATTAAATTAGATAAGAGAAATGTTATTAAATTAAATTGGATATATGTTCTATATTAATTAGTAACTGCTATTGATTTAATTCTAATTTATAAAAATAAAACTTTAAAAAATTAATTTAGAGCACGAAGCATGTCTTATGAAACCGGATACCATATCATTATAGGCCAAGCCGTTATGTCACTATGATTGAAATTAAGCCATTGAGCTAACTAAGCTGTCATATAAGATGAATAGCTGTGACTGAACATGAACATGATGTGGTTGCTTCAAAATTTCAATAAAAATATCAATTTATTTGAAAAGCAGATTAAAAGAAAGTGATTGGCATTTTCAGGAAGTATATCCATGGCAAAGTGGACGAATCCGATATCTTTAAGTAGGCAGTTAAAAAATGTATGGCTTCGTTTGGAGTTTCCTGGTGGTAGCACCACTGTGGACATCGGTGAAAATCTAAGTTAGTCTAGGGAGGTAGGCATCTATGTTTCGTTTCAGCGTGACTGACCCAGGTGCTGCATTCGAAGCATGGCACAAAAAATACATTTAAAATCAATTGGGCCAAAATAATTTTATGATCGCCAGTGCCACACCTCTTTTTAAAGTTTGGATTATAAGAATGTTGGAAATGAGAATTTAAGCTATTATCCAAGCAAATTTTGCTTTCTACGGACCTTTGTAAAAAGTACAGATATTTCTAACAAGTCCAAGATGCATAATCCATGAAAACTTAGAAAATATTTCTTTGCGATTATGTTAGGTTCAGTTTAGTGCTCTACTGAAAAATCTAGCAGTGGTTCTCTCTTGCCATCAATTTCTTCTAAAATCCATCTATAAAGTAGATTATTAGGCAAGTGCAACGACTCGCCTAAAGAATGGCCGCCGTTTCCTATTGAAATCGACTTTATTGAGCCGTTTCCTAAAGTAGATTATTGAGGAGTGCTAGGGAGCCTTCAAGGGATTAAAAGAGTTCTGTTGTTATCCAAGCCAACGGAAGGTGAGGAACTCTTCCTCTACCTCGCGGCGATCAGCTCTAAGCAAAGTGCTCTATGATGCAGAGACCAGGTATTCTAAAACCAAAAAAAAAAAAAAAAAATTATTTTCACACTGATCTCCTCTCAATGTCTCAGGCCTTACTTTCAAGCCCACCCGATTGTGGTGCTCATGGACCAACCGCTCAGGGCAATTTTGTCCCGTCCTGTTGGAAATTATGTCCTAAAGCCAATCAATTAACATGTAGATGATTGTGCAAGTTGTAAATATATATGAATTATAGATTAATAAAATATAGCAGTTCATCACATCGCATCTTCCTGATAAAGTCCTTAGAACCATAATCTATTCAATAAAGAGAGGGTTTATAGAGTGGTTCTTAAAATAGTCGCGACCAAATGATATATAGTTATAGGATAACTATGTATTAAGTAAAGGTCGTTGTATATCATATGGGTTGGTTGTCCTCTTTACCAAGGAGTGTGGTGACAATGGTATGATATGCAGGTGAAGTGTATGACATTTCACTGAATGTGACCAATCTGCGGAACACTCTTCTTCCAAGAAGTGTTCGCGAAGGGATATGGATATAAGTGTCCTCTGACCTGAGATCATCATGGTAGCTTGCAAGCAACCTACTGTACTTTAGTGCTAGATTACCTGGATTTCTAATCCAGTGACAGAAGGTTTCTAGGTGCAGTAAAGTACTTATAGAGCAGTGAGTCGATCAAGATGGGATTGACCCCTCCAAATAGCTTAGAATAAATGTCTCACTGTGGTTCAATTTAGCAAAACCTTGGCTAGGGTAGTCCCTTTAAGGAGTCACTGGACTTATGAAGATTGAGACACTTTATGGATGAACTGATTAAGGGTTGGCAGTTGAAACATAAGTCAACTTGAGCATTGAGGGTCAAAGGGATGAATCATATGGTAACCATATGCCAGAGGATCTTGATTGTTGCTCTGCAACCTTTGGCCTATCCGGACGTCGGGTGTCATTGCTAGATGGTGACTTCAATTAGTATTGAAAGTGTTCCAGTGCTACTGGCTTAGTGTTCGAACCTATGGGGTCACACGCCATAGGGGATTCTACCTAATTGGATGATTGAGAAACTAAATGTTAGTAAATTAATTGAAGGATTAAATTGGCAATACAATTGCTAGCTAGCTCAATTTGATTGAGCTTTGAACACCTTGGTCAAATCAAATAGGATTTGGTTTGGACTCAAATTTAGGTAAGCCTAATATTAACATCCTTATCGTTTAAATTCGAATTATGAATTTAAATTTCAAACTAATTTTAATTTAAAGTTTAAATATTGAATTTTGAATTCAAAACTTTAAATCTGAATTTAAAATGGATGTTAATGATTTCTCCCTGATCACCCCTCATTTCTTAACTTCTAACCTTTTCGGTTTTGAACTAAAAAAGGAGATGAAGAGTTTTTTCCTTAACTCCTTTTTGGTTTTTAACTGAAAATGAAGATAAAGGGCTCTTCTTTATCTTTCAAGAAATGTTAGAAAAAGAAACGATAAGGAGATGAGAAGTTTTTAGGGTGAAAAGGATTCTGGCTATAAAACCTAATGTTCCTTGATATATACATCCTTTGATAATTTTATGAGCACCTTGGTGTACAAGAGAAGAAATCTCATCGTCGAAGCCTAGGAGAGGAGCTAGCACTCCAAAGAGGCTGGTCAGGACCAGAGCCCCGGTATGGATCACCTGTAGGGTCCAAACACCTTTGTGTGGCTAACAGAAGTACTATCTACCACTACAAGAAAAATCAGAAATAGCGACGCCAATTTAACGACGCATTTTTGCGTTACTAAATTGTGACCAAATTACGATAACTCAGCGAGAAAAAAGAATAGCGACGCAATAATAATGCGTCGTAATATAGCAACGCATTAGCGATGCAAAAACTAGAAAATAAAAAAAATCGTTAATATAGCGACGCAGAGATTGCGTCGCTATTTAGCGATGCAATAGCGATGCATATAACAAAAAAAATAAAAAATAATTTTTAATATAGCGACGCAACTATGAGTCGCTATATTGCGACGCAAATTTGCGCCGCAATATAGTGATGCATTAGCGACGCAAAAATCATTTTAATTTAAAAAAAATCATTAATATAGCGACGCAGTGATTACATCGCTATTTAGCGATGCAATAGGGATGCATTTAACAAAAAATAAAAAAAAATTAATTTTTAATATAGCGATGCAATAATGCGTCGCTATATTGCGACGCAACTGATAGCGTCGCAATATAGCGACACATTATTGCGTCGCTAAAACCCAAAAAATTTAAATACATTCGTTAATATAGTGACACAGTGATTGCGTTGCTATTTAGTGACTCAATAGTGATGCAAATACCAAAAAATTAAAAAAATTTAATTTTTAATATAGCGACGCAACATTGAGTCGCTATATTGCGACGGACATTTTGCGTCGCAATATAGCGATGCATTAGCGACGCAAAAGCCCAAAAATTTAAAAAACATTCGTTAATATAGTGACGTATATACCAAAAAAATAAAAAATTAATTTTTAATATAACAATGCAAAAACCTAGAAAATTAAAAAACAACTAGTTAATTTAGCGACGCATATAACAAAAAAAATAATTTTTATCGTGGCCGTGGTCGGCAACCAATGTCGTGGCCTGGCCACCGCCAGGCCGGCGGTAAAATTAAAAAAAAGGGGTTTTTTTTTCCATAACCCCTCCTGTGAAATAAAGAATAACAAAAAATATAAAGTGGTTACCCCCTTTCTTGCCGGCCACGGCAGTGTCCGTCGTCGATCATCGCTGATCGGGATCATGGCTTGGATCACTTGCAACCGATCGGATATCATCGCTGATCGGATGGATCGCAACCGTCGAATCGATCATCGTCGATTGGGATCATGGCTTGGATCGATCGCAACCGTTGGATTGTCATCGATCAGTTGGATCGCAATCGTCGGATCATCATCGCCGATCGGGATTATGGGTTCAATCGATCGCAACCGTCGGATATCATCGCTGATCGGATGGATCACAACGGTCGGATCAATCATCGCCGATCGGGATCATGGCTTTGATCGATCGCAACCGTTAGATTGTCACCGATCGGATGGATGGCAACGATCGGATTGATCATCGCCGATCGAGATCATGGCTTGGATCGATCGCAACCGTCGGATCATCGCCGATCGGATGGATCACAGCGGTCGGATCGATCATCGCCAATCGGAATCATGGCTTGGATCACTCGCAACCATTGGATATCGTAGCCGATCGGATGGATCAAAATGGTCGGATCGATCATCGCCGATCGGGATCATGGCTTGGATCAATCGCAACCGTCGGATCATCGCCGATCGGTTGGATCACAACGGTCAGATCGATTATTGCCGTTCTGGATCATGGCTTGGATCGATCGTAACCATCGGATCATCACCGATCGGATGGATGGCAACAGTCGGATCGATCATCGCTATTCGGGATCATGGCTAGGATCGATCACAACCGTCGGATCGTCGCTGATCGGAAGGATCGCAGCGGTCGGATCGATCATCGCCGATCGGGATCATGGCTTGGATCACTCGCAAATGTCGGATATCGTAGCTGATTGGATGGATCGAAACGGTTGGATCGATCATCGCCGATCGGGATCATGGCTTGGATTGATCGCAACCGTCGGATCGTCACCGATCGGTTGGATCGCAATGGTTGGATCGATCATCGCCGATTGGGATCATGGCCTGAATCGATCGCAACCGTCGGATCATCGCCGATTAGTTGGATCGCAATCGTCGGATCGATCATCACTGATCGGGATCATGGGTTCAATCGATCGCAACCATCGGATATCATCGCCGATCGGATGGATCGCAACCATCGGATCGATCATCACAGATCGAAATCATGGCTTTGATCGATCATAATCGTCAGATCATCGCCGATCGGTTCTATATGTAATGGTCAGATCGATCATTCCCGATCGGGATCATGGCTTGGATCACTCGCAACCATCGGATATCGTCGCCGATCGAATGGATCGCAATGGTCGGATCAATCTTCGCCGATCGGGATCATGGCTTTGATTGATCGCAACCATCGGATCATCGCCGATCGAATGGATGGCAACGGTCAGATCGATCATCACCGATCGAGATCATGGTTTGGATAGATCGCAACCGTCGGATCGTCGCCGATCGGATGGATTGCAGCAGTCGGATCGATCATTGCCGATTGGGATCATGGCTTGGATCACTAGCAACTGTCGGATATATAGCTGATCGGATGGATCGAAACGGTTGGATCGATCATCGCCGATCGGGATCATGGCTTGGATCGATCGCAACCATCGGATCGTCACCGATCGATTGGATTGCAACGGTCGGATCGATCATCGCCATTTGGGATCATGGCTTGGATCGATCGCAACCGTTGGATCATCGCCGATTAGTTGGATCGTAACCATCGGATCGATCATCGCCGATCGGGATCATGGCTTCAATCGATCGCAACCGTCGGATATCGTCGCTGATCGGATGGATCGCAACCACCGGATCGAGCATCGCAGATCGGAATAATGGCTTGGATCGATCACAACCGATCGAATATCGTCACCGATCGGATGGATCACAACCATCGAATCGATCATCGTCGATTGGGATCATGGCTTAGATCGATCGCAACCGTTAGATCGTCATCGATCAGTTGGATCGCAATCGTCGGATCGATCATCGCCGATCAGGATCATGGGTTCAATCGATCACAACCGTCAGATATCATCGCTGATCGGATGGATCGCAACGATCGGTTCGATCATCACCGATCGGGATCATGGCTTGGATCGATTGCAACCGTCGGATCGTTGCCGATCGGATGGATGGCAACGGTCGGATCGATCATCGCCGTTCAGGATCATGGCTTGGATCGATCGCAACCATCATCGTCGCCGATCGGATTGATCACAGCGGTCGGATTGATCATCGCCGATCGAGATCATGGCTTGGATCACTTGCAACCGTCGGATATCGTAGCCGTTCGGATGGATCGAAACAGTCGGATCAATCATCGCCGATCGGGATCATGGCTTCGATCGATCGGAACCGTCGGATTGTAGCCGATCGGTTGGATCACAACGGTCGGATCGATCATCGCCAATCGGAATCATGGCTTGGATCACTCGCAACCGTCAGATATCGTAGCCGATCGGATGGATCGAAACGGTCAGATCGATCATCGCCGATCGACATCATGGCTTAGATCGATCGCAACTGTCGGATCGTCGCCGATTGGATGGATCGAAACGGTCAGATCGATCATCGCCGATTAGGATCATGACTTGGATCACTCGCAACTGTCGGATATCATCGCCGATTGGATGGATCGCAGCAGTCGGATCCAAGCTATAATGCATCGCAATATTAGTTTATAAATTAATAAACTAATATTGCGACGCAACGTATTTGCGTCGTAATATTGCGACACATCCATTTTGTGTCGCAATATTGATATTAGTTTATTACGTTAATAATACAAATATTGCGATGCATTGCAGTTGCGTCGCAATATTGCAATGCATAATGACTGCGTCGCAATATTTATAATATTAAAATATTACGATGCAAATCAAATGCGTCGCTAATTTCCCGCCTAAATGCCTAATGGCGGCAACTTTGTGACACAATCAGCAATGCATAATTTGCATCGCGGATTAGCGACATATTAGCGACGCAATCTTGCGTCGCTAAGCCTAATTCATAAATCCGTGCGGATCCCCCTTTTCTTCATCCTCCTCACGAACCCGAAGCCCCCCTCCCGCCATCTCCTTTCTCGTCCTCCGTCTTCCCCACATCTGGTTGCTCTCTGGCACCCGAATCACTGTCCAGGTACTCCTCTCCCTCCCTCTAAAAAAAAAATTTAACAGTGGGGGGGAAATCCCGCCCCCTTCCCGTCTTCTCCGTCCACGGCCGCGGCCAT
Organism: Calamus simplicifolius; assembly: GCA_900491605.1. Taxonomy (NCBI): domain Eukaryota; kingdom Viridiplantae; phylum Streptophyta; class Magnoliopsida; order Arecales; family Arecaceae; genus Calamus; species Calamus simplicifolius. The sequence goes on along the minus strand of UESW01004470.1, from coordinate 166,585 downwards.
GGCCGGTCGTGGCCTGGCCACAGTGGCTAGGCCACGGGAAAATATTGATTTTACAGGGGGAACCCCTCCCCCCCATCCCGTCTTCTCCGGCCACGGCTGCGGTCGTGGCCGGTCGTGGCCTGGCCACAGTGGCCAGGCCATGGGAAAAAAATTTAACAGTGGGGAGGGGGCATTGCCCCCCCCCCCTCCCGTCTTCTCCGGCCACGGCCGCGGCCGTGGCCGGTCGTGGCTTGGCCACAGTGGCCAGGCCATGGGAAAAATTAATTTAACAGGGGGAACCCCTCCCCCCCCTCCCGTCTTCTCCGGCCACGGCTACGGCCGTGGCCAGTCGTGGCCTGGCCACAGTGGCTAGGCCACGGGAAAAAAATTTAACAGTGGGGGGGGGGATGTGCCCCCCCTCCCGTCTTCTCCGGCCACGGGAAAAAAATAATTTTACAAGGGGGGAACCCCTCCCCCCGTCCCGTCTTCTACGGCCACGGCTGCGGCCGTGGCTGGTCGTGGCCTGGCTACAGTGGCCAGGCCATGGGAAAAAAAAATTTAACAGTGGGGAGGGGGCATTGCCCCCCTCCCTCTCGTCTTCTCCGGCCACGGCCGCGGCCGTGGCCGGTCGTGGCCTGGCCACAGTGGCCAGGCCACAGGAAAAATTAATTTAACTAGGGGAACCCCTCCCCCCCCTCCTGTCTTCTCCGGCCACGGCTGCAGCCGTGGCCAGTCGTGGCCTGGCCATAGTGGCCAGTCGTGGCCAGGCCACGGGAAAAAAAAATTTAAAGTGGGGGGGGATGTGCCCCCCTCCCGTCTTCTCCGGCCACGGTCGCGGCCGTGGCCGGTCGTGGCCTGGCCACAGTGGCTAGGCCACGGGAAAAAAAATATTTTACAGTGGGGTGGGGGGGGGGGAAATCCCCCCCCTCCCGTCTTCTCCAGTAACGGGAAAAAATTAATTTTACAAGGGGGGGAACCCCTCCCCCCCTCCCATCTTCTACGGCCACGGTTGCGGTTGTGGCCGGTCGTGGCCTGGCCACAATGGCTAGGCCACGGGAAAAAAAATTTTAACAGGGGGGGAGGAAATCCCCTCCTCCTCCCGTCTTCTCCGGCCACGGCCCCGGCCGTGGCCGTCTGTGGCCTGGCCACGGTGGCCTATGGCCAGGCCACCAAAAAATATATTTTTTAAAGGTATCAGCCGTTCATTTGGGGCGCAGAAGTTAAGAAATCTTAGCGATATGGAGTATAATGCAGCACATTATTACATCCTAATGAACTGTAGAGAAGTCGATCCATACATTGAGTAAGTGTATACTTCAATGCTTAATTGGAACTTCTAATTTAAATTATAATATACCATAATATTTAATTGCTAACAGATGTTTTAATCCTTATCATCCCATAAGGATATATTGTGATAGACAATGACAAATGAATCCCGACATCAGTCAAGTTGCCATTGGGTAGAAATTAGAAATAGAGTTCGCTTGCTGGTTTTATGAATTTGTGAGTAGTATCACTCAATCAATTTCAATAATGGCTTTTATTTTTCAAATGGGTTGTGAATAGCTTATTAATTTATAGGTAAACGTCCATGGTCCACAATCGATAATATTTTCATTAAATGTCTATCGCAGTGGCCATTGAAGACCGTAACAACCTCTACTTGCTATTTTGTTAATGGGTACAAATTTCAGATTGAACGACTAGCTGCTTCAAGAGGCACGCAAAACTTGGGTGTGTGTGTTAAAGGATAAAGTGTTGGAGCAAATATGCAGGATTATTATGGAAAGTTAGTAGAGGTGGTTGAAGTTGAATATCCCGGTTGGCCTATTAAACGAACCGTATTGTTTCGTTGCGATTGGTTTGATCCGACACTTCCTGTGGGAAAAAGGGTTCATAACGACTACAATCTAGTTGAAGTGAACCATTGACAAAGATTGCAGAAATATGATCCATTCATCCTTGCATCCCAAGCTCAGCAAGTGTTTTACTGCAGATATCCAAGTTTTCGCAACGACAAGCGAGATTGGTGGGCTGTTTCTAAATCGTCCCACGTTTAACAATCGTATTAGATGAGAGTTCATCAAGTCAATCAGCCGAGTGTCCTGCATTTCAAGAGGATGAGATAGAAATGCATGAAATTGAGGACGACACAAGGGCTCCTGAAACATCACTTAGAGATCCAAATGGTGATGTCCAAGAAATTGCGAATTCAAATGTTCGGTTTCCTTCTGATGATAATGAAACTGAATCGCAGTCCGATACGACATCGAATGTTGAACCAACATTTCATGAAACAAATGAAACCGACTAAACATAGAGGTTTTTTCAAATTCAATTTATTTTTACAAATGTTATATTTTTACATATTTAATCATTAATTGTAATAATATTCATGAATCTTTAGTATTTTCAGTATGACGGGCTGAGGTAGATCTACCGGCGACAGACAGAGTGAGCAGAGACGTAGCCCTGCCGCATCAGATCCCATGAGCTTTGGAGATGGAGAGTTTGGATCTCCACACATCGCACAGCCTCCGGTCTCTTTATCCATCGGCGATCATCCTGCATTAGTATTGTCATCCAGCCGATCGGCACATACATCCGAGAGTTCTTCCACCGTCGACCGTACCGTACTTGGACTGGATGCTCATGGGCTGTAAGTATATAGTAATTGTAAATATATCATTTATGTTTTTAAGTCAATTACTTATAAACATGTATTTTTTAATAGATTTATTGAGCAGCATAATGTATCGAGCTAGATCAATCCATATTTCAGAGGCGTGCTGATCCCAGTGGCTACGATTGGCGCCACGTATCTGCAGCCATGAGGGAGTTTTATTTTTCATAATTTTAGGTAAACTTATTAAATATAATTTATCACTGATATAAAATTTCTTAGTCTTAATAAATTCTTAAACTAATTATTTATTTCAATGCAGAAAAAGTTTACGTGGGACCCTGCTATCCATGATGCCATTAGAGCAGCATGGAATGCTCTTACAGCACGATGATACTCCGACATGCTTCATCGTTGGAGGACATCGGGTGAGCATCCTGCCCATGTACCGGAGGGTATTTGGCACGAGTGGTAGTAGGCGTGGCAGTCTGATGGCTGGCGCAGGAGGTCCGCATCAGCCAGCACGAACCGCCAATCCGAGAGGGGCGGTCCTGGCACGGGTCTCTCCCGCCACTCTGTGGGGTCTATTTCGATTCAGGAGCACAGACGCCACATGGTAAGAAAACTTAAATATTTTAATTACTAATTTAGTTATTTATAAATACTTTTATTTATATCAATTTTTCTTTCTGTTGTTGTAGTCTGAACAGGAGGGCAGAGATCCTGGTGAGTTTCGTCTATTCAGAGCGACACACACCAGGAGGGACGGTTCCTGGGTTGATACACGATCATGGGAGGTTGCAGCAAGAAATTAGCTTTATATTGTATCTGTTTAATTTCTAAAATTTTATTTAGAGAAATTTATTGATTCATTTATTATTGATTTTATAATTCAAAGGCACGAGTCGAGGAGCTTCAGTCCCAGGCATCGCAGGTCGACTCCATTGATGGGGGACCACCCGTCGAACTCTTAGCAGAGGAGAGTCAACGTGTGTTTTTGGAGGCTGTTGGTACCCAGCCGCGAGACCGCAGGGTCTATGGTCTGGGCACTAGAGATTCTGCATATTTTCCCCAGCAGGCCTCTAGTTCGTGCTATTCTGGCGATATTCCTGCCGAGCATTTAGAGGACATTCGGAGATCTATTACGGAGGAGGTTCGGCAGGAGGTTCGCCAGGACGTTCGGTAGGAGATTCAGTAGGAGTTCGACCAGTGCACGGAAGTCCTTCAGCTTGAGTTCGACCAGCGCACGAAAGTCCTGCAGCACGAGCTCTCTGATATAAGAGAGCAGATGCGTCACATGCGGGATTTGGTTAGCCGCATGTCGCAGGGTTTTCAACCACCACGTGATCGTGATAGTGGAGATTCTTGATGTATTTTTTTCTTTACTTTTTATGTGTTGTACATGGAAACTTCAAAATTTTAATATATTAATTATTTTAGAAATTTAATGATGAATGTTTCGATCAATATTAGTGTTTCGATCAATATCATTGTTTCGATCATAATTTTTGTAAATTTAACCATTTTAATTTATAATATTTTATATTTTTTAAAAAATTTAATTAGCGACGTATTAGCGACTAAAATTGCATCGCTAATATATCTAAAATATTATTATTAAATATTACGACACATTCAATTGAGTCACAATATTACGTAATTTAATGTGTCACAATATTAAATTTAACCATTTTAATTTTTAATCTTTTTTATTTTTTTAAAAATTTAATTAGTTATGTATTAGCGACTGAAATTGTGTCGCTAATATTTTAAAATATTATTAAATATTGCGACGCAACATCTTAGTTGTGACGCACTTGGTTGCGTCACAATATTAAATTTAACAGTTTTAATTTTTAATTTTTAATATTTTTTTATAAAAATTTAATTAGCGACTCATTAGCAACTGAAATTATATCGCTGATATTTCTAAAATATTATTATTAAATATTACGATGCAGCGACCTTGCGTCGCAATATTGCGACACAATAAATGCGTCGTTGAGAGTCGCTGTTTAGCGACACTATTGCGACTAAATTCATTCTGTGACGAGACTTACAACGACGCTACAATTGCATCGTGAATGCGTCGCAAAACCTAGTTTAGCGACGCATTAGTGACGCATTTTTGCGTTGCAATATTTATTTTCTGTTGTAGTGTACCACCATCTTTTACTACTGCATGAGTGATTAAGTATCAAATGATAAAAGATTCAATATTTACTGGTGACTTAGATGAGATCTAAGGCACTAGGTAACATACATAGATGTGATCTATGTTATTGTTTTTTTATTGTTATATAGATTTGATCTATGTATTCGATCTTTCATACTTATATATATTGATCATGTTGTAGGCTGATATTGGATTAGATCCAATATCTTATTGCTTTCATTGCATATTTATTTTACAAAATATCAAAATACATTTCTGTTTATTTCTATTGCCTACAAAAGCCTTTCTAACAATGGTAACAGAGCCTGGTTAGTATTCTTAGTTTCTATCATGCTGTACTCTGGCATGGTCCAATGAGGGAGGCTACTAGTAGTACCCCGGATCATCGTGCCCAACAAGCATCTGGTAGGGATTCAGGGATGCATCAATGAGGGAGGCTACTGGTAGTACCTCGGTGCATGGTGCCCAACTACCCATGACTCGAAGAGTGCAATAGGCTGCTGAGAGCACTAAAAGGCTATTTTGGTAGGAAGCTAAGTACTTGGATTGAAAAAATTTACAAGGCCATCTGATCATAGGAGAGAAGTAGGGTTTAAAGACCTTCTCTTTTTCATTCAATGGGATCTCCTATGGCGTGTAGGGATGCCACTTGTGTCATGACTCATGAAGAAGAAAAGTGAAGAGAATATAGATTAAAACTGTTTTAATCTCATTTTTTGTTGATATGATCATAAATTATTTTAATTTTTTGTAAAATATATTTTACATGTTAAATTAAAATTATTTCAATTTAAGAGTTTTCTTGACTTTAATTGAGATCTTAAATGATAAAGATATTTAGAAATATGATTTGAAGATCTTAAGTCATTTGTATAAGTTTTAAGGGTCATGGGTTAACTTTAGTTGGATCCTTAATTGGGTTAGACCTAAGTTTAGATTAATGGACTAAAAAGAGAACTTAAATCTAATCAATAGTTGAGTTAGGTTACATTCTTTTTGGATCTCTCTAATTAGTTAGATTGATTAGTTCATAAATCTAAATGGACTTGTTTTATTGCTCAGTGGTGAGCCCAAGTCTTTAAACTAATCTAATCGAATCTGATGAACCCATCCTATGATCTCACTTACCTGTAAGATGTGATCGATCGGAATTGATTGGGTAACTCCATGATTCAAGTTAGCTCATATCACTTATGATGAATCAGTATGACTGATTAAGTTACCCATGGACTAATTATTCATGAACCATTCTACAAGTAAGTGGAAGAATTCTTGATTATAGTCCATGTGTTCTCTTTCATATGTCACACATTAAAAAGAAATCCTCTAAATTATTAGGTCCTTAAAAAGATAAAGTTATGGAGATAACTAAATCTTAGCCTCCCATTAAGTGGATGGTAATGGGTCCAATAGTTGGATGGTCATTGGTAGACCCAAAGGTCGAATGTTCATCAGGCTATTGGAATTGCCAATCCTAATATGATGGCTCAATGTGACTCTCTTAATGGTAGTCAGGTGGGCTGACCAAAGTCAGGCTTGGCTATTCGTTGGTTAGAAGCATTGAATTTTATCATGATAATGGTTGGACCTAACTAGGACCTTCAATAGGAGGCCCAAAGGCTGATTGAAGAGCACCCTAAGGCAAAATTAATTACTAGAAGTTACTTAGAGAAGTAATCGGTTAAAGAACCTACCTTTAGATGTGCATGGGTGAGCCGGCCAAAGTCGGGCTCATGTATTGTCTATTGGATTCTAGGACCCACTAAGGGATTAAGAGTAATTCCTCGGATTGGAGGTAGAGGCTACCAGTCTGAATAAAATATTGGAAGGGCCTTTAGACTAAAGTCCATGTCTTTAGGATAATAATTCACATATAGTAATAGGTTTTTGGTTTTCCTTTCAGATAATGTCTACCAACTTGTCGCTCCATTCATTGCTTGATAATGAAAAACTTAAGGGTCCCAACTTTGATAGCTGGTATCGAAGGCTTAGGATTATCCTAGAGCATGAACGGATCCTTTATGTGATAACGGATCCAGCACCTGAAGTTCCTACTTCTAATTCTTGGGGTTCGGTCAGGGAAACATATCAGAAGTAGCTCTTTGATCGGACCCCTGTCTGATGCATAATGCTAGCAGCGATGAACGACGAGTTCAGTTAAAAATTTAAGGAAGCCCAGCCAGAGGAAATTCTTCAAAAGTTGAAGGAATCCTTTGGAACACCAGACGATGTTGAGAGGTATAAGGTCTCTTGTGCCATCTACAACGCGCGGATGCGTGATGGAGCCCCAGTCACTGATCATGCGTTGTACATGATCGAGATGATTGAACGCTTGGGCAAACTCGGTTGTCCCTTGCATGAACAACTTGGGAAAGATACGATACTAAACTCCCTGCCTCCTTCCTATCTTGACTTTCTCGATCATTATAGAATGAATAAGCCTGCTGTAAACTACCATGGTTTACTTGGTTTACTACAAACTTATGAGAAAGATCACCAGCTCAATAAAGGGGTGATAATTTAGTGGAAGTTTCTTTGGGAGGTCGTCGACCCTTTAAGAAAGGAAAAAATAAAAATAAAAGGAAGAAGGTGCAAAATGCTGGAATCAATCAGGCCAAAAAGTTAAAGCTGATCAGAGTAAGGTAGAGTGCTTCTTTTGTAAGAAGCAGGGTCATTCGAAGAGAAATTGTCCCCTTTATATTGCATCACTTGACCCAAACAGGTCCAAGAAGAAAAAGCAGTAAGGAAATGCTGAACAAGGTATATATATGATAACGCCTTGTAATTTCTCTATCTATGATACTACTAATTAGGTATTGGATACCGGAAGTCCAATTCATATGTGCAATTCTTTGCAGGGACTTCAAGTTAGTAGAAGTTTCAAGGATGATGAGAGATTATTAAACATGGGAAATGTAAGCCAAGTTCCAGTCCTGGCGTTGGGAGTCGTCAAACTTGCTTTTGAGTCTTGTACAATCATTTTAAATGAATGTTATTATTGTCCATCTTTCATTTTAAATGTCATTTTTGTAGGCCAATTGACCATGTCTGGTTATGAACTATCAATAAAGAATGACATTTGCAAAATCATTATGAATGGTTCTGTTGTGATGAATGGATATATGAGTAATGGCATATATGTATTATCGCAACCTGTTAGTGTAATGTATACATCTAGCAAACACCCTAAAATAATCGATATCAGTAATGCTTACCTCTAGCACTGCCGGCTAGGTCATATAAACAAGAATAGGATAAACAGGTTGAGACAAGAAGGTCTACTTGAGGTTAACGATTTCGAATCATTACCAACCTATGAATCTTGTCTTATGGGTAAAATGACCAAATCATCTTTTAGTAAAAAAGGTGAACGGGCCAATAAAATTCTAAGTCTGGTACATATCGATGTATGTGGACCTATGAATGTCAGTGTCAGGGATGGGTATAATTATTTCATTACGTTTACAGACGATCTTTCGAGGTATGGTTATATATTCTTGATGAGACATAAGTCTGAATCGTTTGAAATGTTCAAACGATATCGAAATGAAGTAGAAAAATAAACTGGAAAGTTTATCAAAACCCTTCGATCAGATCGAGGTGGTGAATATCTTTCTAGTGAGTTTCTAATATATCTTGAGGAGAATGAGATTCTCTCTCAATGGACACCTCCAGGGCACCTCAGTTAAATGGAGTATCTAAAAGGAGGAATCGAACCCTATTAACATGGTTCGGTCCATAATGGGCTTTGCATCTCTGCCAATCTCCTTTTAGGGTTATGCTTTAGAGTCAACTTATTATATTTTAAATAGGATCCCAAGTAAGTCCGTTAACAAAACACCATATGAGATATGGACTGGGCATAAGCCGATACTCTCACACCTTCGGGTCTGGGGCTACCCGGCTTATGTTAAATGTTTAGAAACAGATAAGCTTGGACCTAGGTATGACCGGTGCCTATTTATAGGATATCCAAAAGAAACTAAAGGGCATTACTTTTACTTGCCTGAAGAACAAAAGTTCGCCAGTCGAAGGGCTATCTTTTTAGAAAAGGAGTTCCTTGGTAAAGGAACTGGAGCTACTAAGATTGAACTTAGTGAAGTTCAACAAAGAGAAAAACCAATACATTTAAGAGACAATACAAAAATAGATTTGATTAGATCAAACCCAGAGCCTATACAAGAACCATTAAGGAGATCTAGTAGGGTACTCCATCAACCGGATAGATACTATGGTTTCTTGGTCCGAAACTGTTGGCCCAGATGGAAACCCAAGAGGGAGGGGTGAATTGGGTTCTTTAAAAATTAAAGTCTTTTGAAATCGATTGCTTTGAAGTGCTTTGTGAAGAGAGTGATGCACAATATAAGCACAAACAAAATGCAAAAGTAAATGCTAAGAATGAGAGAGAGAAGAGATAATGTGACACGGCAAACACAAGGTTTTATAGTGGTTCGGTGCAATCCACACCTACGTCCACTCCCAAGATTCACTTGGGTCCACACTATAATCTCCCAAGATTACAGCCGAGTTGTTTTGCAAGCTCACAACTCAAACTTATTATTTTCCCGGGCGCACAACGAACCCAGCTGGTTTTCAAGGGCTCACCAGCACAAAACCCAAACCGTTGTTTTAACGGGATCACAACGAACCCAACACGTAAGCTATCCCAAGCTTACAACAAGGTACAACAACCTCCACTAATTCAATCCACTGATTGAATCAGTACACAAGTAAATAAATAAGAGTTTGAATACAAGCAGCTCCTCTTGAGCAGAATAATCAAAATAAAGCTTTAGGTTTAGAAAAGCCTGATTAGATAAGCTTGAATGCAGGCTTGGCTTCTTTGCTTCTCTTCTCCAACTCCTTTGAAGTGTGGAATCAGGCCTCAGCACAGATTCTCCTAGCTTTGGGGCTTTTGGATGTTGGTTGAAGCTTTTCTTCTTTTTCTTCTAGGTTGAAAGATCTTGATATTGCTCTTGGTTGCTTTGGGATCTCCTCTTGAACTTTTGTAGAATGTAGAACTGGAGCACACGAATCTCTCTCTTTTTGATTTCACTCCTTTTGAGTCTCTCTCCTTGAGTTAAAGGATTTTTCCAATGAAGCTCTGTTTTTCCCTCTTTCTCAAAGATTTTCTTTTCTTACTTTTTCCTCTCTTTTCTTCTTTTTTTCTTCCCTTCTTGATTTGAAAAAGAACTCCTCTATTTATAGATTCTACAAAAATATATCCGTTAGAAACACAGAAATATAGCCGTTATTTAAAAATATTACCGTTGGGGATGACGTGTCGTCGTGAAAAATTGCGCCCAGAAATTTGAGGAGTCGACTCGAGCACTGTGGGAGTCGGCTCGAAGTCGATTACTAAAAATAGAAACATTTAAAATGTTAGAGGGTCGACTCGCGAAGAACCAAAGTGTCGGCTCCTAACAGTCGGGGGTCGACTCGAAGAAAATGGGGAGTCGACTCGAGAAGCGCTCAAAAAACATGCTTTCTGTTGTTTGAGCGGAGTCGGCTCACACAGTCCAGGAGTCGGCTCGCACAGAGTCAGGGGTCGACTCTTGAAATCCAAGGGTCGACTCGAGAAAATCAGAAATCTCTGTTACTTACTGGAGTCGACTCTGAAACTCTAGAGTCGGCTCCGGAACGTATCAAAAATCAGAAATTTTCTTGATTGACTTTGAAATTCGTCCCAGAATAATTTTAAATGATATTTTGACTTGAATACAATAAATATGACATTAAGCATGAATTCAAGACATGTTTCAAGAAATCATTGATTGAAATATAACATGTAAAAATTCCTTTTTGAAATCTTAAATATAGAGCTTGAAACTTCTTTTTCAAATTGATTCAAAACTCAGTGAATTTAAACATTGAGAGTCCATTGCTTTCATTTTGAATAAGCTCAAGGTTTTTGATAAATAAACTCATTATTTCCTTTAAAATACTCATGGCTTTTGGAAATCATCAAAATCAATAAAGTTGGGGTAATTAAATAATTACAATCTCCCAAATTTCTCAACAATCTCCCCTTTTTGATGATAACAAAAACATTGAGTATATGCATGTTTGAATTGAAAAAATTTTCTGAAACCAAAATCAATTTTTATGTTCATTGAGAGGCTCCCCCTAAATGAGATAGCTCCCCCTATGAAACTCAATTTTGTAATTCATTCAAAATTTTCAATTGTTAAGTTCAAGCAAATAATTTTTCCCTTTTTAAATTTTAAGCATAATGATAACCAAATTATCTCTCCCTTTAAGTTAACTCTCCTCCTTTAATATTCAAATTATCTCTCCCTCTTTCAAATTTAAAATTTGATTGCATTGAAAGTATATTGAAAGCATATATTTAATTGAAAGCATATACGATTAAATAAAATCTCTCCCCCTTTTTTGTAATCAACAAAAAGGTTAGGATAAAGTCATTGCATCAAGAATGTATTAAGGTTTTCAAGTTTTCCATATAATCATTAAACTTCTCAACCATTTATCTAATTGTATCAACTTCATTGTATCAAATTCATTATATCAAATTCAAATACAAGCTTCATAAGTAAATTTCTTTCATTGCATTGCTAATTCAAGATCAAATCAAGCATCCAATACATTAAAGAAATTGCTTAGACAAAAGTTAAAATATTCATTGCATCAAAATGAGATTACAAAGTGAACTTCATTACATCAAAATGCTAAGCATCTAATACATCAAAATAAGGATTACATTACATTTAGAAATTCTTCCTAGTAATCCTAGTTAAGTGATCTACAATGCTCTGCATGCCTTCACATTGTAGTTTGACATAATCTTTTAATCTTTCATTTACAAAAGTACAAGCAGTTACAATCTTGTCCTGGAGCTCGGCGTTGCACTGGGCATATGTCTTAGAGTCACCACAGATGTTCTTAAGCTCTTCAAAAATATTCTTCAAATCTTCACTTAAGGAACTAGTGGATGAACTAAGAATTGATTCAATAGTTGCAACCCGATCACTCAGAGAATACAAAGATTCCTTCAAATTCATAAATTTTTCATCAAACTCACTTTTCAATCTATCTTCATGCTCACTAATCTCAGATTTAAATAAAGATCTAAGCTGTTCTAACTGAACATCAGAAAATCTATCAGATGGTGAAGCAGATGTCTGAGCTGGAGCAGGAACAGGAACAGGGGCAGGAGCTGGAACAGAGGCAGGAGCAAAATCTGGAACCACGTCGAGTCCAGACTCGCGCAAAGCATGGAGTCGGCTCCCGAGTAGTCACAGAGCACGGACCCGAAATCGAGTCGACTCGCGCAGAGCGGGGGTCGGCTCCCGAGTTTCAACAGAAACAGGGTCGACTCCGATACTGTCCGAGTCGGCTCCGAGACCATTTCAGAGAAAAAAAATAAAGATTCAGAGAATCTGAAATGAGTCCGGAATTTGATCTTTGAGTGTGATTAAAAATCATGGATTTTGAGAGATCAAATTGATATGAGTTCTAGATAAAATTTCCTTAAGATTTTGAGAAATTGAAAGAACTCTAGATACATTTCCTTAGGGGTTTCAAAATCTATTCCAAAGGATCACAAATCCCTAATTCTCCTCTAAGATAACAAAATCTTTCTTCGCTTAAAGGTTTTGTAAAAATATCAGCTAATTGTTCTTCAGTGTTAACATATTCAAGACAAATTTCTTCATTAGTTACATGTTCTCTTATAAAGTGATATCTAATTTCTATGTGTTTTGTCCTTGAATGTTGAATTGGATTTTTAGTTAATTGATTGCGCTTGTATTATCACATTTTATGGGTGTCTTATTAAGTGTGATACCATAGTCTTCAAGTTGTCGCTTAATCCATAGGATTTGCGCACAGCAACTTCCAGCCGCTACATATTCAGCTTCAGTAGTTGATAATGCAACTGAATTTTGCTTTTTGCTAAACCATGAGATTAAGTTACTTCCTAAGAATTGGCATGCACCACTTGTGCTTTTTCTATCTAACTTACATCCAGCATAATCAGAATCAGTGTAAGCAATCAGATTTAATGTGGAGTCTCTAGAATACCATAAACCTACATTTTTTGTTCCACTTACATATCTTAGTATTCTTTTAACAGCAATTAAATGTGATTCTTTAGGTTCTGACTGAAATCTAGCACATAAGCAAACAGCAAACATATGTCTGGTCTACTAGCAGTTAAGTAAAGTAGGGATCCGATTATACCTCGATAATATTTCTGGTCAACCTTCTTACCTTCTTCATCTTTGTCCAGCTTGCATGAAGGACTCATTGGTGTTCCGAGGGGTTTAATTGATTCCATACCAAACTTCTTTAGGATTTCTCTTGTGTATTTTGTTTGGTTGATGAAGATTCCCTCTTTGCTTTGTTTGATTTGGAGTCCAAGGAAGAAGTTGAGTTCTCCCATCATGCTCATTTCAAATTCGCCCTGCATTAACTTGGCAAAATCTTGACATAGAATATTGTTAGTAGCACCAAAAATAATGTCATCAACGTATATTTGTACTACAAGTAAATCTTTACTTTTTCTTTTCAAAAATAATGTTTTATCTACATTTCCTCTTGTGAAATCATTTTCAATTAAAAATTTACTTAGCCTATCATACCAAGCTCTAGGTGCTTGTTTCAAACCATATAAAGCTTTGTGCAATTTAAAGACGTGATTTGAAAATTCGTGATCTTCAAAACCTGGTGGTTGTTCAACATAAACTTCTTCATTTATAAAACCATTTAAAAATGCGCTTTTAACATCCATTTGAAATAAGTTAAAATTCATATGACATGCAAATGCAAGTAAAAGTCTAATGGCTTCTAATCTAGCTACTGGTGCAAAGGTTTCATCAAAATCAATACCTTCCTCTTGATTATATCCTTTTGCAACTAATCTAGCTTTGTTTCTAATTACTATGCCATTTTCATCTAGTTTATTTCTAAAATCCATTTTGATCCTATAACTGAATGATTTTTAGGTCTTTCAACTAAAGTCCATACATTATTTCTTGTAAATTGATTTAATTCTTCTTGCATTGCTAACATCCAATTATTATCTTTTTCAGCTTCTTCAATAGTTTTAGGTTCAATTTGTGATACAAATGCAAGATGATTACTAATGTTTCTCATATGATCTAGTTCTTATTCCTTGAGATGGATCACCTATAATCAATTCCTTAGGATGACTATAAGCATATCTCCAATCCCTAGGTAGATCTACATCATTATGATTATTAGTATCATCATCCTTAGGTGAATCATTATCTTTAGCTTCTTGTTCATGATCTGAAGATACTTCAATATTAAGTTTTTCAAGATCAATTATGTTTGTATCTTCCTCATCATCAAGCTTTTCAGAACTAGATGCTAAAGACTCATCGAAAACTATATGAATGGATTCTTCAACTACTAAGGTTTTCTTGTTAAATACTCTATAAGCTTTACTAGTTGTTGAATATCCTAAAAAGATTCCTTCATCAGATTTAGCATCAAATTTTCCTAAATTGTTTTTACCATTATTATGAATAAAACATTTACATCCAAATGCATGAAAGTATTTTATATTGGGTTTTCTTTCATTCCATAATTCATAAGGTGTTTTCTTTAAGATTGGTCTTATTAGGGCTCGATTTAAGATGTAGCATGCTGTGTTAATAGCTTCCGCCCAAAAGTACTTTGGTAGGTTACTTTCGCATAGCATGGTACGGGCCATGTCTTCTAGAGTCCTATTTTTTTCCTTTCAACTACACCATTTTGCTGTGGAGTCCTAGGGGCTGAAAAATTATGATTAATACCATTTTCAGTGCAGAAACTTTCAAATAAGTGATTTTCAAATTCAGTTCCATGATCACTTCTTAGAGATACTATGGTAGTGTTTTTCTCATTTGTGACTTTCTTGAAGAATTTCAGGAATATCGAGAAAGTCTCATCTTTGTGAGCTAAAAACAGTACCCAAGTATATCTAGAATAATCATCTACAATCACTAGACCATATTTCTTTCCTCCTAGACTTGTGGTTCTAGTTGGTCCAAAAAGGTCCATGTGAAGTAGCTCTAATGGCCTAGAAGTTGAAACAACATTTTTAGATTTGAAAGAACTTCTTGTTTGTTTTCCAAATTGACATGCATCACATATTTTGTTGTTTTCAAAAACTAGTTTAGGTAAGCCTTTAACTAAATCCATTTTAATTAATTTTGAAATAAGGTGTGTGCTTGCATGACCTAATCTACGATGCCACAACCAACTAATTTCATTTATGTTAGCATTGTCAGCAATCAAGCAATGATCACTCAAAGATAATTTTTCTAGATCAACCAAGTAAACATTGCCATGTCTATAACCAGTAAATACAATGCTATTATCAATAGAATTAGTTACAGTGCATATTGAAGATTTAAATGAAACATTAAAGTTTTTATCACATAATTGGCTTATACTAATTAGATTATGCTTCAAACCATCAACATAAAGTACATTATCAATAAATGTAGATGGAGTTATACGAACTTTACCAAGGCCCATAATTTGACCTTTACCATTATCGCCAAACGTAACAACTCCACCTTTCTTTTCTTCCAGGGTGATGAATTCATCTTTGTCACCCGTCATATGTCTTGAGCAGCCACTATCAAGGTACCACTTTCTTTTTGATCTTTTGGCTACAAGACATTCCTGCAACATAATTTAAACTTTATGTTTAGGTACCCAAGCTTTCTTGGGTCCTTCATGGTTAGTAGCAATAAAAATTGTTCCTTTCGGAACCCAAATTTTCTTTCCTTTAGTGTTTAATTTTTCATTATTACTTATTGTTTTGCACTCAAAAGATTTATGTCCTTTTTGATTACATTTAAAACAAGTAATATTACTTTGGTTAGCTTTTACAAAAATATTTTTCAATGATTTTTGTTTTCTAAATGTGTTATACCCTAAACCTGCTTTGTCAAAAACTGCTTTTTGACTATCTAAAATCATATTTAGTTTAGTTGAGCTTAGAGTAAATTTCTCAACAATGTCTTTATACTTTTTAACATCTTTCTTTAGAAAATCATTTTCATTAGAGATTGATTCTTTCTCTTTAATTAGATTTTCATTCTCAGATTTAATCAAATCAATCTTATGAGCAAAATCATTCTTTTCATTAAAAAGTGTTTCCTTTTTATCTTTTAAATCTTTAACTACAAGATTTAACTCATTTTTCTCATTAATTAAATTTAAGTTTTCAGTTTTCAAAGATTTGTGTTTCTTTTTCAAAGCCTTGAAATCAATCATCAATTCATTAAATGCTTCAAACATTTCATCAAAAGTAAATTCATCATCGGGGGTTTCGGTACTTACCTCTTCATTGTCGTCCGCCATGAAGCAAACATTTGCAACTTCTTTTTGTTCTTCTTCTTCGGAAGAAGACTCTTCACTGTCAGTCCAAGTTGCCATGTAGGCCTTTTTCTTTTTCTTATAGGCCTTCTTAAGTAAAGGACAGTCATATCTAAAATGCCCTGGCTTTTTACATTCATAACATACTAAGGGCTCTTTCTCTTTGTCCTTGTCCTTTTCCTTTTTCTTATCCTTTTCTTTTTCTCCTTCCATTTTTGATCCAAATCTCTTCTTGTGGAAGGGCCTCCTTCTTTGCATAAACTTCTTGAATTTCCTTGCAAGGAGGGCTGTCTCATCATCATCATCCTCTTCATCATCGCTGCTGCTTACTTCCTTTTGCAGCTTTGAGGGCGATGGTCTTCTTCTTTCTTGACTCATCCTCATTGACATGTTGTTTAACTTGAAGCTCATGAGTCATTAGCGAACCAAGAAGCTCTTCCAATGGTAGGATGTTCAGATCTTTGGCTTCTTGTATGGCTGTCACCTTGGCTTCCCAAGTCCTTGGAAGTGACCTAAGAATTTTGCGAACAAGCTCAGAGTTAGTATATACTTTTCCAAGACTTTTCAAACCATTCACAATATCAGTGAATCTAGTGAACATGCATGTGATGGTTTCATTTTGTTCCATGGTAAATAATTCATATTTATGAACCAAAATATTTATCTTTGATTCTTTTACTTGACTTGTTCCTTCATGTGTTATTTCCAACCTATCCCAAATTTCTTTTGCGGAATTACATGTTGAGATTCGGTTGAATTCATTAGAATCTAAGGAACAATACAAAATGTTAATGGCTTTAGCATTTAATTGTGCCATTCTCCTATCATTATCATTCCAATCCCTTTCGGGCTTAGGAACAATAGTGCCATCAACTACGTGTGTGGGTGTACTAGGTCCATTCATTATTACTCCCCACAATTCATAGTCAGAAGCTTGAATGAATATTCTCATTCTAGCTTTCCAATATGAATAGTTGGTTCCATTAAATAAAGGAGGTCTATTCGTAGAATGACCTTCAGCAAAACATGAACCACTTTGTGTTGCCATAAGGATCTTTAGCCCTTGATCGTGAGATCAAATTCTAAATGAGCACTTGCTCTGATACCAATTGTTGGCCCAGATGGCAACCCAAGAGGGGGGGGTGAATTGGGTTCTTAAAAATTTAAGACTTTTGAAATGTTTTAAACAAATTAACTCAAGATGTGCAAGTGAGAGAATTAACTATAAGCAATGCAAAACAGAAATAAAGAAGAATAGAGTGAGAGACAAATGAGCACGGCAAACACAAGATTTTATAGTGGTTCGGTGCAACCAGCACCTACGTCCACTCCCAAGATTCACTTGGGTCCACACTATAATCTCCCTAGATTACAGCCGAGTTGTTTTACAAGCTCACAACTCAAACTTGTTGTTTTTCCGGGATCACAACGAACCCAGCCGGTTTTACACGGGCTTACCAGCACAAAACCCAACTCGTTGTTTTTAACGGGATCACAACGAACCCAACACGTAAGCTATCCCAAGCTTACAACGAGGTACAACTACCTCCACTGATTCAATCCACTGATTGAATCAGTACACAAGAAAATAAATAAGAGTTTAATACAAGCAGCTCCTCTTGAGCAGAATAATCAAAATAAAGCTTAGGTTTAGAAAAGCCTGATTAATAAGCTTGAATGCAGGCTTGGCTTCTTTGCTTCTCTTCTCCAACTCCTTTGAAGTGTGGAATCAGGCCTCAGCACAGATTCTCCTAGCTTTGGGGCTTTTGGATGTTGGTTGAAGCTTTTCTTCTTTTTCTTCTAGGTTGGAAGATCTTGATTTGCTCTTGGTTGCTTTGGGATCTCCTCTTGAACTTTTGATTGTAGATCTGGAGCACACGAATCTCTCTCTTTGATTTCACTCCTTTTGAATCTCTTTTCTTGACTCAAATGATTTTTCCAATGAAGCTCTGTTTTTCCCTCTTTTTGAAAGATTTTCTTTTCTCTCTTTTTCTCCTCTTTTTTTCTTTTTTGATTTGAAAAGAGCTCCTCTATTTATAGATTCTGCAAAAATATATCCGTTAGAAACACAGAAATATAGCCGTTATTTGAAAATATTACCGTTGGGGCTGACGTGTCGTCGTGAAAAATTGCGCCCAGAATTCGAGGAGTCGACTCGAGCACTGTGGGAGTCGGCTCGAAGTCGATTACTAAAAATAGAAACATTTAAAACGTTAGAGGGTCGACTCGCGAAGAACCAAAGTGTCGGCTCCCAACAGTCGGGGGTCGACTCGAAGAAAATGGGGAGTCGACTCGAGAAGCGCTCAAAAAACATGCTTTCTGTTGTTTGAGCGGAGTCGGCTCACACAGTCCAGGAGTCGGCTCGCACAGAGTCAGGGGTCGACTCTTGAAATCCAAGGGTCGACTCGAGAAAATCAGAAATCTCTGTTACTTACTGGAGTCGACTCTGAAACTCTAGAGTCGGCTCCGGAACGTATCAAAAATCAGAAATTTTCTTGATTGACTTTGAAATTCGTCCCAGAATAATTTTAAATGATATTTTGACTTGAATACAATAAATATGACATTAAGCATGAATTCAAGACATGTTTCAAGAAATCATTGATTGAAATATAACATGTAAAAATTCCTTTTTGAAATCTTAAATATAGAGCTTGAAACTTCTTTTTCAAATTGATTCAAAACTCAGTGAATTTAAACATTGAGAGTCCATTGCTTTCATTTTGAATAAGCTCAAGGTTTTTGATAAATAAACTCATTATTTCCTTTAAAATACTCATGGCTTTTGGAAATCATCAAAATCAATAAAGTTGGGGTAATTAAGTAATTACAATCTCCCAAATTTTTCAACAGAAACAACGATCCTATTGAACTCAATGAGAACAATGAGGATCTGATCACCTATACGGATGCAATACAGAGGTTTGACTCTGAGAAATGGCTAGAAGCCATGAAATCCGAAATAAAGTCTATGAAAATCAACAATGTATGGACATTGATTGATCCACCCGAGGGGATAAAATCCGTTGGGTGCAAATGGATTTTCAAAAGGAAAAGATGTGCAGATGGGCAGGTAGAGACCTATAAAGCCCATCTGGTTGCCAAGGGATATCGTCAACATTATGGTATAGACTATGATGAGACATTTTCTCCTGTGGCAATGCTCAAATCCATTCGGATTATGCTTGCTTTAGTAGCACACTTTAATTATGAAATCTGGCAAATGGATGTCCGAATAGCTTTCCTGAATGGTGAGCTAGAAAAGGTGTATATGATACAACCTGAAGGGTTTACATCCACAGATGAGTCAAAAGTGTGCAAGCTACATAGATCCATTTATGGATTGAAGCAGGCATCTCGGAGTTGGAACATGCAGTTTGATAAATGTATCAAGACGTATGGTTTCATTAGAAACAGAGAAGTACCTTGCATTTACAAATGAGCAAATGGTTTAATGGTTATATTCCTTGTGTTGTATGTGAATGACATTCTCTTAATCGGGAATGACATCCTAGAACTACAAGGAATAAAGGTCTGGTTGTCATCTAAGTTTTCTATGAAGGACTTGGGTGAAGCCTCTTATGTACTTCGTATGAAAATCTATAGAGATATATCTAAGAGGCTTCTGGGATTATCCCAATCTACGTACATAGACACTGTGCTAAAATGGTTCAGCATGGAGAATTCTAAGAAAGGCTATCTTCCAATAGGCCATGGAATTTCTCTCTCCAAAAAGGATTATGCGACAACTCCAGAGGAAAGAGAGCGTATGAGTACGATTCCATATGCTTCGGCAGTGGGTTCTATCATGTATGCCATGACATGTACTAGACTAGACGTGGTATATTCACTAAGGATAGTGAGCAGATACCAGTCTGACCCAGGTGATGCTAATTGAAAAGTAGTGAAGACTATTCATAAGTATTTACAAAATACTAAGGACCAATGGCTAATTTATGGAGAACTTGACTTAAAACTTGTGGGGTATACTGATTCCAGTTTTTAGTCAGATAGGGATGTGTTGGCCCAGATAGCAACCCAAGAGGGGGGGTGAATTGGGTTCCTAAACAATTTTTTAACACTTTAAAAAAAACCAATTGCTTTGATATGAAGATGCTTGAGTATAATGTATAAATAAATGCTAAGCACAAATAAATAAAATAGAGAGAAAGAGAGACAAAGCACGACAAACATAAAGTTTTTATAGTGGTTCAGTGTATCCAACACCTACGTCCACTCCTAAGAAGCACTTGGGTCCACACTATAATCCACTTGATTATAGTCGAGTTGTTTTACAAGCTCACAACTCACAACTTATTGTTTTCCCGGGGTCACAACGAACTCAGTTGGTTTTCATAGGCTCACCAGCACAAAATCTAACCACAAGCTATCCTTAGCTTGTCCCGAGGTATGCTACCTCCACTAATTCAATCCTCTGATTGAATTAGACAAACTATAAATCAATTAAGAATTTATAACAATAATGGCTCCTAAATTGAGCAAATGAGAAATATAAGTAAATAAAAATAGAAAAGCCTGATTTCTAAAGCAATGCAGGGCTTGAGCTTTTCTTCTTTTCTTCTCTCCTTCTCCTCTTTTGAATTAAATGGAAGTAGAGCACTTGAAGAGATGAAGAAACGACTGAAGATTTTAGGGCTTTTCTCCCTCTTTTTCAAAGCTGAGGAAATCCTTTGAAATATCTCTTTTTGACGTCTTTGGATTCCTCTTCTAACTCTCAATAATGAGTAGGCGTTGGCTCAAAGATTTTCTTGAGGTGGGATTTTTGATTTCTCTTCCTTTCTTTTTGTTTTTCTGTTTTTCCGGCTCTTTCATTTTGAATGGCTTCAATCCCTTTTTATAGACATTCCAATCCACGAGTAGGTGAGAAATAGCCATTGGAGTTGTCCTTGGATGATCCTTACAAAAAGAAAATAGATCCGTTGTAGGTTAGGTAAGAAAAAAATATTCGTTGAAAACTTCAAAATTACGTTTCTGACGTGGAGGGGTCGACTCCAGGTCCTCAGGTGTCGGCTCCAGATTGGGTGTACAAAAATAGAAAAAGGCGATCCGTCAAGGTGTCGGCTCCGAGATTTTGAAGTGTCGACTTGGTGAGATCTAGGGTTGACTCTAATTTTCTGAAGGTGTCAGCTCCGCCAGTGCCCAAAAAAAACCACTCTCTATAACTGGCCTGGGGTTGGCTCCACACTCTGCAAGTGTCGACTCTAATTTCTTATGTGTCGGCTTCAGGAATCTAGGGGTCGGCTCCGAACCGTGCCGAAAATAAACATGGTTCTGATACTCTAAGGTGTCGACTCCGAGGACTTAGGGTGTCAGCTCGAAGTTCTGAACTTTCATTAATTCCATTTAAATTCAATTTGAAACAGATTTTCTAAGTAACATATTGATGAATAACCAATCTTAATTCCTGAAACATTTGTCAAACTTATCAGAAACATAAGTAATGTACTCATGACTTTTGTTAATCATGAAAATCAATAATTGGGTCAACAATCTTTCTCTTTTTTATAATGACAAAAACATTGAGTATATGCCTGATTAATCAATGAAAATTTCAACACAGAGAAAATTTTCATAGTTAAGCTCCCCTTGAATGAGGTAGCTCGCTTATGATAATCAAATTAACATCTTTTCTTCTTATCATTAAATCTCATGCAATTAAGTTCATTCAATGCTTGGTACCAATTAACTAATGAGATTCATTCAATGTATATATGTAATTATCGTTTCTTCTTAACTTTAACATTGAATCTCCCCTTTTACATTCAATTATAACTTTTATGCATATACAAATATCATTTACTTTCCCCTTTTTTGTAATCAACAAAAAGGTTAGGAAGATGTAAATAATATAGATTAAAATCATTAAACATTAAGTGAATCAACATTCAATTCAAGTTACTCAATATCAAGATTCAACTTTAGTAAATATGATTTCATTAAAGTATCAAAACATTACATCATGAGTGCTTTCATACATCATTGAACAAAACGTTACTTTAATTACATCAAAACATCAAAATATATTAAACTTAAACATTACATCAAAATATTTAAACTAAACTTTAGTACATCAAAAGTAAACTAAAATTCTAAAATCTAAGAAGTCTTTGCAATTCTTCTAAAATCTTTCACATTCCTTCCTTTTGAACATTCATGAAACCTTTTAGCTTGTCATCAATAAAAGCAGATGCAGTAACAATTTTATCTTGAAGCTCTGCATTGCACTTTGAGTAAATATCTGAGTCTCCTCCTATATCTTTGATCTTTTCAAAAATAAGCTTTATGTCCGATTTCAAAGCCTCTGAAGAAGTTTCAAAAGATGAACCAAATCTGGTAACCTTGTCTTCTATAGAGTAGAGGATCTCCTTAATATTCAAAAATTTAACTTCAAGCTCAGCTTTTATTCTATCTTCATGATTAGCCAAAAGATTTTCGAGCTGCTCTAACTGTATATCAAAAAAACTAGAAGAACTGTAAGAAGGGGGTGCAGAATCAGGTATAACTATAGGTGCAGGTGCTGGAGTCACCGGGGGTGCCTCCGGAGGTTCTGAACAGCTCGGTGGAGGCGAGTGATGCCTAGCTGAGGGTCCTACCTCGGAAGGTCCATGGTCCACAGAGTCAGCTCCAGTGGCTCTCAATTCATCCTGACCTTTCCTTAACCAAATACCATTCACCTTCTTAAAACCCATATGGTGCAAACTAGCAGAATTATAGTAATCAGTGTGCCGAAGTCTCTTTAAGGGCTCATTTTCCCGAATGCTAACTCCTTGGCTTTGAAAAACTTTCGTCAAAACCATGCCATAAGGAAGTGTAGCTCTCTTCCTACTGCTTGCCTCTACCATCTATCCAATAATCATTCCTGGTAGGTTAAGAGGCTGTCCCGTAATCACACTGTCCATAACTACAACATCTCGCTCCGAGACATAATCAAACCTGCCGGTCTTGGGAAACAAGATACGACTACAAATGTTATGAAGCAATTTAAGCTCTAGGGGTAGTTGATTAGCACAAACTTCCTCAAAGTTAGTCATCTCTCTGCCAAGTAGTCTAGAAAGTGCTACACCCCTCTCACTATGTGCACTTGCTATCAAAACAATTGCAGGAATTCCCAATAAATTCCCTAAGATTTCAGCTGTCAAATGGATTCTTGTGCCTCTTACTGAGCTAATAAGCCCACCATCTCCTCTAGATAAATTGTTATAAAACTCTTTTACTAAACTTGGATAAGTTGGAACATCAATTGAGCAAAAACTTTTCCAACCCATTTCCTTTAACTGTCTCCCTAAAGAAAAACCATCTGATTCAAAAAAGTTGAAATCTACTTTCCTACCAGTTGTAATGATCTTTCCAGCTAATAAATCAACTTGAGGGGAGGAAGTAGGAGGATTCACACTTGGGTTGAAGAAGAGGAGGTTGAGAACAAACTGGGCATTGGTTGGCGAGCCGGATGCCTCGCCGTCCTTCTCTCGGTGGTAATGGGCGCTCGAACGATGATCCATGCCGCTTTGGTGCCATTGGAAGCAAGGGGATAGTGAATTTGAAGGATTCAAAGGTTTGAGTGAAGTGGGGAAGAGTTTGGGGATGAAACGAAGAAATTAGAAAATGAAATGTGTCGACTCTGCCCTAATATAATCGAATTGGGTCCACCAGGTGTCGACTCCCACAAAGCGAGGGGTCGACTCCAACTCGTTAGAACAGTCAGCGCTCGAAATGGAGTCGGCTCCGCAAAGCCAGGTGTCGATTCCCAGAAACATAGACAGAACAATATGTAGAGGTGTCGACTCCACCAACTGTGGTGTCGACTCCAAGAAAGTTTCAATGAAAAATTGACAGTTTCAAAGGATCCAAAACTTGTCAAAAAGGTTATCAAATTTGAATAAATCAAGGAATTCATCTTTCTAGATAAGTTTTCCTTAGAATCATGAGAATAATCTTCAAGAAGAATGATTGAAATCTAGATAATTGATCCTTGGAGGTTTAAATTATTCTAAAGGATCACAAATTCCTAATTCACCTCTAAGATAGCAGAATCTTTCTTCACTTAGGGGTTTCGTAAATATGTCAGCTAATTGTTCATCAGTACAAACATAATCAAGACAAATGTCACCATTAGCTACATGTTCTCTAATAAAGTTATATCTAATTTCAATATGTTTAGTTCTTGAATGTTGTATAGGATTTTTAGTTAAATTGATTGCACTTGTGTTATCACATCTAATAGGAGTTTTATCAAGTGTAATGTCATAATCTTCAAGTTATCGCTTAATCCAAAGGATTTGAGCATAGCAACTTCCAGCTGCAACATATTCTGCTTCAGCAGTAGATAATACAACCGAATTTTGCTTTTTGCTAAACCAAGAGATTAAGTTACTTCCTAAAAATTGACATGCACCACTTGTACTTTTTCTATCTAGTTTACATCCAGCATAATCAGAATCAGAATAAGCAATCAAATTTAATGTTGAGTCTCTAGAATACCATAATCCTACATTTTTAGTTCCATTTAGGTATCTTAGTATTCTTTTTACAGCAATTAAATGAGATTCTTTAGGTTCAGATTGAAATCTAGCACATAAACAAACAGCAAACATGATATCAGGTCTACTTGCAGTTAAGTAGAGTAGAGATCCAATCATACCTCTGTAGTGCTTTTGATCAACTTTCTTACCATCCTCATCTTTATCTAGTTTGCATGAAGGACTCATAGGTGTTCCAACAGGTTTGATTGATTCCATTCCAAACTTCTTAAGAATTTCCTTGGTGTACTTTGTTTGGTTGATGAAAATCCCCTCTTTGCTTTGTTTGATTTGAAGTCCTAGGAAGAAGTTGAGTTCTCCCATCATGCCATCTCGAATTCACCCTGCATTAACTTAGCAAATTCTTGACACAAAAGATTGTTAGTAGCACCAAATACAATATCATCTACATATATTTGTACTACTAATAAGTCTTTATCTTTTCTTTTCAAAAATAAGGTTTTATCTACATTTCCTCTAGAAAAATCATTTTCAATTAGAAATTTGCTTAATCTATCATACCAAGCTCTAGGTGCTTGTTTTAAACCATATAATGCTTTGTGTAATTTGAAAACATGATTTGGAAATTCATAATCTTCAAAACCATGTGGTTATTCTTCAAAAACTTCCTCATTTATAAAACCATTTAAAAATGCACTTTTAACATCCATTTAAAATAAATTGATATTCATATGACATGCAAATGCAAGTAATAATCTAATTACTTCTAATCTAGCCACAGGTGCAAAAGTTTCATCAAAATCAATTCTTTCTTCTTGATTATATCCTTTTGCAACTAATCTAGCTTTATTTCTGATTACTATGTCATTTTCATCAAATTTATTCCTAAATACCCATTTAGATCCTATAACTGAATGACCTTTAGGTCTATCAACTAAGGACCATACATTATTCCTAGTAAATTGGTTTAATTCTTTTTGCATAGCTATCAACCAATTACTATCTTTTTCAGCTTCTTCAATAGTTTTAGGTTCAATTTAAGATACAAATGCAAGATGATTATTGATATTTCTCATTGATGATCTAGTTCTTACACCTTGAGATGGATCACCTATAATCAATTCCTTTGGATGACCATAGGCATATCTCCAATCTCTAGGAATATCTACCTCATTATGATTAGTATCAATAACATCAATCCTAGGTGAATCATTATCTTTAGCTTTTTGTTCATGATCTGAAGATACATCTATATTTAATTTTTCAATATCTCTTTCTAGTATATTTGTATCTTCCTCATCATCAATCTTTCTGAACTTGATACTAAAGACTCATCAAAAACTACATGAATAGATTCTTCTACAATTAAGGATTTCTTGTTAAATACTCTATAGGCTTTACTAATTGTTGAATATCCTAAGAATATGCCTTCATCAGATTTTGCATCAAATTTTTCAAGATTATCTTTTTCATTATATGAATAAAACATTTACAACCAAATACATGAAAATAACCTATTTTGGTTTTCTATCATGCCATAATTCATAAGGTGTTTTCTTAAGGATTGGCCTAATTAGGGCTCTATTAAGGATGTAACATGCCATGTTTATAGCTTCCACCCAGAAGTACTTTGAGAGTTGGCTTTCACATAGAATGGTACGGGTCATGTCTTCTAAAGTCCTATTTTTTCTTTCTACAACTCCATTTTGTTGTGGTGTCCTAGGTGCTAAAAAATTATGATGAATGCCATGTTAAGTGCAGAAATTTTCAAATAAGTGATTTTCAAATTCTGTGCCATGATCACTTCTAAGAGGCACTATGGTGTTGTTTTTCTCATTAGTAACTNCTTCTAGACTTATGTTCTAGTAGCTCCAAAAAGGTCCATGTAAAGTAGCTCAAGTGGCCTAGAAGTAGAAACAACATTTTTTGATTTGAAAGAGTTTCTAGTTTGTTTTCCAAATTGACATGCATCACAAATTCTGTTATTTTCAAAATCTAACTTTGGAAGTCCTTTAACTAAGTTCATTCTAATTAATTTTGAAATTAGGTGTGTGCTTGCATGACCTAATCTACGATGCCATAACCATCCAATCTCATTTACATTAGCATTATTAGCTACTAAGTAATGATTACCAGTAGACAAATTGTCTAAATCAATTAAGTATACATTACCATTTCTATTACCAATAAATACAATGCTATTGTCAATGGGATTAGAAACAGTGCAGATAGAAGCTTCAAATAAAACTTTGAAACCTTTATCACACAATTGGCTAATACTAATTAAATTATGCTTTAAACTATCTACATATAAGACATTTTCTATAAAAGTAGAGGGAGTTATCTGAATTTTACCAAATCCCATAATTTGGCCTTTACCATTATCTCCAAATGTAACAACTCCTCCTCTTTTATCTTCAAGGGTGATGAATTGATCCTTGTCACCCGTCATGTACCTTGAACATCTGCTATCAAGATACCACTTTCGTTTTGATCTTTTGGCCGCAAGATACTCCTGCAAGATGATCAAACTCTCTGTTTAGGTACCCAAGCTTTCTTGGGTCCTTCATGGTTAGTAGAGATGAAAATTGTTCCTTTTGGAACCCATATTTTCTTTCCTTTAATACTTAAATTAGTTTTTCTAAATTGCATTCAAAGGCTTTATGTCCTTTCTTGTTACAACAATGACATGAAACTTCATTTTTATCTTGTTCTCTTCCAAAGAAATTTTTAACATACTTTTGTTTCTTGTTAGGCTTATAACCTAATCCAGCTTTGTCAAATACAGCTTTTTGATTACTTAATAGCAGATTAAGTTTTCAGAACTATATATTTATCAACTATATTTTTATATTTATCAATTTCCTTCTTTAAACTAACATTTTCATTGGAAATTGATTCTCTCTCTTGTATCAAAATTTTATTTTCAGATTTTAGTTTTTCAACTTCATGAGTTAGGTTATCTTTTTCTTTAATAAGAATTGAATTATCATTTTTCAAAGATTTGCTTTTCTTTTTCAAAATTTTAAAATCACTTACTAGTTCATTAAATGAATCAAATAATTCATCAAATGTGAATCATCACAAGGGTTTTCAGAACTTACCTCGTTGTCGTCGTTTGTCATAAAGCAATGTTTGCAACTTCCTTTTGTTCCTCTTCGGTAGAAGATTCATCACTTTAACTCCATGTTGCAACATATGCCTTTCTCTTTTCTTATATCCCTTTTTCAATTGAGGACAATCATATCTAAAGTGCCCCGATTTCTTACATTCATAATATATGAGGGGGTCTTTCTCTTTTCTTTGTTCTTGTCCTTCTCTTTTTCTTTTTCTCCTTCCATTTTTGTTCCATATCTTTTCTTATGGAAGGGTCTCCTTCTTTGCATAAATTTCTTAAATTCCCTAGCAAGGAGAGCTGTCTCATCATCTTCCTCTTCTTCCTCACTACTGCTTGTTTCCTTTTCTGCAGCTTTAAGGACAATCATTCTCTTCTTTTTAACTTCTTCCTCCTGATGTTTCTTCATGGTCAGTTCATGGGTCATCAATGATCCAAGTAGCTCTTCCAAAGGTAATGTGTTTAGATCTTTGGCTTCTTGGATGGTAGTTACTTTTGCTTCCCATGATCTTGGAAGAGACCTAAGGATTTTGTACACCAATTCAGAGTTAGTATATGTCTTACCGAGACTTTTAAACCATTTACAATATCAGTAAATCTAGTGTACATGCATGTGATAGTTTTATTTGTTCCATACTAAACAATTCATATTTGTGCACTAGAATATTAATTTTTGATTCTTTAACTTGATTAGTACCCTCATGGGTAACTTCTAATCTATCCCAAATTTCTTTTGCGAAAATACATGTAGAAATTCTATTGAACTCATTAGCATCTAAAGCAAAATATAAAACATTCATGGCTTTTGCATTAAGCTGAGCCATCTTCCTATCATTCTTATTCCAATCCCTTTCGGGTTTAGGAACTATTGAACCATCTACTAAGTGTGTAGGTGTACTAGGTCCATTAGTGATTACACTCCATAGTTCATAATCTAAAGCTTGAATAAAAATTCTCATTCTAGCTTTCCAATAAGAATAATTTGAACCATTAAACAAAGGAGGCCTATTAGTAGAATGACCTTCAACAAATGAAGATCCAGCTTTAGCTGCCATTTGGATCTTTAACTCTTGATCGTTGGATCAAATAAATATTGAGTACTAGCTCTGATACCAATTGTTGACCCAGATGGCAACCCAAGAGGGGGGGGGGTGAATTGGGTTCTAAAAAAATTTAACACTTTAAAAACCAATTGCTTTGATATGAAGATGCTTGAGTGCAATGTATATATAAATGTTAAGCACAAATAAATAAGATAGAGAGAAAGAGAGACAAAGCACGACAAACACAAAGTTTTTATAGTGGTTCGATGTATCCAACACCTACATCCACTCCCAAGCAGCACTTGGGTCCACACTATAATCCACTAGATTACAATCGAGTTGTTTTACAAGCTCACAACTCAAAAAACTTGTTGTTTTCCCTAGGTCACAACGAATCCAACTGGTTTTCACAGGCTCACCAGCACAAAACCTAACCACAAGCTCTCCTTAGCTTGTCCCGAGTATACTACCTCCACTAATTCAATCGTCTGATTGAATTAGACAAACTATAAATCAATTAAAAATTTATAACAATAACAGCTCCTAAATTGAGTAAATGAACAATATAAGTAAATGAAAATAGAAAAGCCTAATTTTTGAAGCAATGTAGGGCTTGAGCTTTTCTTCTTTTCTTTTCTCCTTCTCCTCTTTGAATTAAATGGAAGTAGAGCACTTGAAGAGATGAAGAACCGGCTGAAGATTTTAGGGCTTTTCTCCCTCTTTTTCAAAGCTGAGGAAATCTTTTGAAATATCTCTTTTGACGTCTTTGGATTCCTCTTCTAACTCTCAATAGTGAATAGGCTTGGCTCAAAAGATTTCTTGAAGTGGGATTTTTGATTTCTCTTTTTTTTTTCTTTTCGTTTCTCTATTTTTCTGTTTTTTCATTTCTCTGTTTTTCTTTTTTTTTTTTAATGGCTTCAATCCCTTTTTATATACATTCCAATCCACGAGTAGGTGAGAAATAGCCATTGGAGTTGTCCTTGGATGATCCTTACAAAAAGAAAATAGATCCGTTAGAGGTTAGGTAAGAAAATATATCCGTTGGAAAACTTGAAATTCTGTTTCTGACGTGGAGGGGTCGACTCCAGGTCTTCAGGTGTCGGCTCCAGATCGGGTGTACAAAATAGAAAAAGATGATCCGTCAAGGTGTCGGCTCTGAGATTTTTGAATGTCAACTCGGTGAGATCTGGGGTCGACTCTAATTTTCTGAAGGTGTCGGCTCCGCTAGTGCTCGAAAAAACCACTCTCTATAACTGGCCTGGGGTCGGCTCCACACTCTGCAGGTGTCGACTCTAATTTCTCATGTGTTGGCTTCAGGAATCTAGGGGTCGGCTCCGAACCGTGCCAAAAATCAATACTGTTCTGATACTCTTAGGTGTCGACTCCAAGGACATAGGGTGTCGGCTCCAAGTTCTGAACTTTCATTGATTCCTTTTAACTTCAACTTGAAATAGATTTTCTAAGTAACATATTGATTAATAACCAATCTTAAATCCTGAAACACTTGTCTAACTTATCAGAAACATAAGCAATGTACTCAATACTTTTGTTAATTATCAAAATCAATAGTTGGGTCAACACTACGTCCACTCCCAAGCAGCACTTGGATCCACACTATAATCCACTTGATTACAGTCGAGTTGTTTTACAAGCTCACAACTCTAACTTGTTGTTTTATCCGGGATCACAATGAACCCAGCTGATTTTTTCGGGCTCACCAGCACAAAACCCAACTCACAAGCTAACCTTAGCTTGTCCCGAGATATACTACCTCTACTAATTTAATCCCCTGATTGAATTAGCAAACAACAATGAACAATAGAGTTTTTCAATACAAAACTGCTCCTCTAATGAGAAAATATGTAATTAAATAAACAAGGATAAGAAAAGCCTGTTTGAAGCGATTTGGATGTGTGCTTTTCTTCTTTTCCTCTTCTCCCTTGAGGATTTGGGGCTTTTGCTTTCTCTTTTTAAATGTTGAAAATCTCCTGAATTTGATCTTGAGAAGCTTTTGGATTTCTCTTTGAACTCTCTGGGATTGATGGACTTAAGCTCAGAGTTTTATTCTCTTAGATTTCTCTCTTTCTTTCACAATATTTTTCTGATTTTTTACACAAATTTCTCTCTTTTCTGCTCTTTTTTTCTGTATATTTTCAAATGGACGAATATCCCCCTTTTTATAGACTTCAATCCAAGGTTAGGTGGAAAATATAGCCGTTATGAGATGCTTGAATACTTCTACACACAAAGAAAAATAGCCGTTAGAAGTTAGGTAAAAAAATGTTGACCCAATTTTTAATTTTGATAATAAACAAAACTATTTGAGTATAACTCATGAAGTTACTAATGATTTTGATTAAGTGTTTCAGTTTATAACTTGTTTAAATGATCAAAATCTTGAGAGAAATCAAGTTCGGAGCTTAATTCTAATGTCAAGGTAAGATTGCAGACATTAGAGTCAACACCTAGAATCATAGAGTCGACTCCGAAAAACGGCACGGATTAGAGTCGACACCTGGAACATGCAGGGTTGACCCCAGCAGAAAAATAGAGAGATGGCTTTTCGGGTCTCAAATTAGAGTCGACACTTGAGGAGTTAGAGTCGACTCCAGAAGAAAAATGTGTCGACCCCAGAAAAGTTAGAGTAGACTCCAAATCGGGCTGTTTTGGGGATTTCAAGTTAGAGTCGACCCCAGGAAAGTCAGAGCCGACTCCATATTGTTAGAAACGACTTTCAGATGTGTCAGAACATCTCCAAACCTTACTTTTTATTTTAAATCTCAATGGCTATTACCTTATTTGTTCCTAACTTTTCTTCCATTTTGATTCTAACGGATAGTTTTCATCTATTCTTAGTTTTGGAAGGATCTATAAGAGCATGAGGGATGTGACCATTTGAAAGAGAGAAAAATAGAAAAATAGAAAAGAAAAAGAAGAGAAAAATCTGAGAGAAAATAAGAGGAAAAAAATCAAAAGGAAAGATCGTATTGATTCCCTAAGAGAAAAGAGAGAAATCCCTAGTCTTCACACTTTCATTTTGAAGAGATTTCTAAGTTTGAAGAAGCGAACAAGCAAGCCCTAGTTCCTGTTCTTCATCTATTCTTTTGAGCTTCAAGAGAATACTCAAGGAAGATCCATTCAAAAGCAAGGAAGATCCTTCTCCAAAGCATTCCAAACTTTTTCAAACTCTTCAAAACCCTTGATTCCAACCTCCATTGACCTCCAATGGCTCCCAAGAGACGAGGATCCGTGTTTGGTGTGGCCATTCCCACCGGAAGATGCTTCGTTCGAAGAACCGCGAGGCAATCATCTTCTAGCTATTCGTCTTCCTCTTCTTCTACTCCGGAGGCTTCTCCATCATCCACCACGTTGACTTGTTGGCCGGGAAGGTTATCACTACGGGAATGATGGTAGATTTTGATCTATTTGAGTTGGAAGGTTTTTCTATCAGAAGACAAATAAGAGAAATGGGTTGGGAGAAGATTTGCTCACTGGATGTTCCAAACTACCCTTGTGAAGGAGTTCTATAGTGATCTATGTAGAGGGGAAGGAGGTCTTGTAAGTTTTGTGCGTAGAACTAGAGTGGTGCTCACTACAGAGTCACTGGGAAATCTTCTGGAGATGCCCACTGTTGGTTTGACTGCCAGTCAGCATGATGACAGAGGTGGAGCCCTGTCAAGGATGCTTGGGAGGGAAGTTTCTAAGTTTGAAGAGGTAATGGCAAATCAACTCAACTTGGAACTCAGATTACTTCATAATATTTGTGGCAGAATCTTGTTTCCTAAGATTGGAAGGTTCGAGTATGTCTTGGAGCGAGACATTCTTCTGATGGATTGTATCATTACTGGTCAACCAGTAAATTTGGCCGGGATGATGATTAGTTATATGGCAGAGGCATCTACAAAGAAAAGATTTACACTGCCATATGGTATGGTTCTCACACTGGTGTTCAAAAGACAAGGTGTAAAGATAATGGAGAAAGAACCGCAAAGAAATCTCAGATATACTGACTACTACATCATCTCTATTATTCATAGAATGGGCTTCAAGAAAGTTAATGGCCAGTGGCAAAGGAGAGGACAAGAAGCCAAAATTGAGGAGGCCAGAGATGAGGATGTCCCTGGACCATCTGTTGCTGGACCGAGCACTTCTTCAAAAACATTGACAGTTCTCAGTCTTATAAGTAAAGATAGAAAATGGTGTTCTAGTCCAAGCGAGAGGCAAAGGTACAATTATAATTAATATATGGAGAGCCAAAGTATCATTGGAGCTTATTCATACTGACATATGTGGACCTATGAAAACTCCTTCTCATGCAGGTAACATCTATTTATTATTTTTATTGATGACTATTTAAGGATGACATGGATTATTTTATGAGACATAAATCAGAGGCATTTTTTTTATCTTCAAGAAGTTCACAAATCTTATGGAAAGACAAAGTGGGCAATATATGAAGGTGCTGAGAAGTGATAAAGGTGGTGAATACAATTCAAATGAATTTGAAAAGTTTTGTGAAGATATTGGTGTACAAAGACAATTGACTATTGGCTATTCTTTCAATACTTCATTCAAGAATGCTGACTTTACATCTAGTTGATGTAGTTTTTAACTTTTATGAGCTGCTACAGAAATAAGTGTTTTAATTACATCATGTCTAGCAACAGGTGCAAAAGTTTTTTGATAATCAATACCAGATAATTAAGAGTATCCTTTTGCTACCAATCTTGCTTTGTGTCTTTGAATGATGCCATCTGAATTATATTTTATTTTGTAGATCCACTTCAAGCAAATAACTTCTTTATCACTTGGTTTTTTCACTAATTCTCAAGTTTTGTTCTTCTCAATCGTATTGATTTCTTCTTGCATGGCCTTGTTCAACATTTCTTCATGCATAGCATTTTTATAAGTTCCAGGCTCAATCATGCAAAAATTACAAGAAGTATAAATGTCACTTAATCTTCTCATTTTTATAGGAGTAGAACTTAAAGATGGCTTGAACTTGAAGTTGAAAATGGACTATACCTGGAGAAGTTTGTGGTGAACCTTCAACCTCATTTTTTTCATTTTGAGCATCATAAATTTCTTCATTAAAAGAAATAATATTTTTTTCAACTTTCTTTTGCTTCCAATCCCAAGCAACTTTCTCATTGAAAATAACATCTCTTCTTATGATCACTTGATTTTGTTTCAAGCTAAAAAGTCTGTAACCTTTTGATTTAGAATTGTATCCAACAAAGATGCATTTTTTACTTACTTCATCAAGTTTGTCTCCTTTCCTTTGGAATATATGCATAGCATACATATCTAAAGATTTTGAAATGCTTTACTGAAGGATTTCTACCAGACCAGGCTTCAAATGGTATCATATTCTGAAGAGCTTTTATTGGACATCTATTCATCAGATACACTGCTATATTTACTGCTTCTGTCCAATAAGAATATGGAAGGCCTTTGTCTTTGAGCATAGATCTAGACATCTCAACAATAGTATGGTTCTTTCTTTCTGCAACTTCATTTTGCTCTGGTGCATAGCCAATAATCATTTGTCTTTGTACACCAATATCTTCACAAAACTTTTTAAATTCATTTGAATTGTATTCACCACCTTTATCACTTCTCATCACCTTGATATAATGCTCACTTGGTCTTTCCATAAGATTTTGAACTTCTTGAAGATAAGAAATGCCTCTGATTTATGTCTCATAAAATACACCCATATCATCCTTGAATAGTTATCAATAAAAATAATAAAATAGATGTTACCTGCATGAGAAGGAGTTTTCATAGGCCCATATATGTCAGTATGAATAAGCTCCAATGGTACTTTGGCTCTCCATACATGCTCTTTGGAAATACATCTCTATGTTGTTTTCCAAGTGCACATTCTTCACAAGGTTCTTCCTTATCATGTATTGCTAGTAGATCATACACCATATTCTTTGATATAAACTTCTCAAGCTTTAAAAGTTCAAGTATCCAAACCTTTTGTGCCATAGTCATGACTCATCATTTACTTTCATCTTTCATGAAGCATCCTTTGCAAATTACAAAATAAGAGAAAAAACTTCTATTTTCTTCATCTTGATATTTGCCATAAGTTGCTTTTTTATTCCTCTGTCATATAACTTGCAAACATTATTTTCAAAGTATACCATGTGCCCATGCTTAATCAATTGTCCAACACTCAAGAGATTCTGCTTCAAGTCTGGAACAAGTAAAACATCATGAATGGACTTTTTTCCTTTCTTGGTATTGATTGCAATTGTGCCTTTGCCTCTTGCTTGAACTAGAATACCATTTCTCATCTTTACTTGTGAGATTGAAGAACTATCAATGTTCATAAAATAGATTTGTCACC
The DNA here is from genome assembly GCA_900491605.1 of Calamus simplicifolius. Classification (NCBI taxonomy): domain Eukaryota; kingdom Viridiplantae; phylum Streptophyta; class Magnoliopsida; order Arecales; family Arecaceae; genus Calamus; species Calamus simplicifolius. Next base: position 131,429 of record UESW01004470.1, on the reverse strand, counting down.
AGTTATGTGATTACTACACCCACTGTCAAGATACCACATATTATTTTTTGCTCTTATGCAGTTTGACATGCATATAGTGTGCTTTATTAACCTTCATTTTTTTATGAGAAGTGTGCTTCTCACTGGCTTTGTACCTGCAATCTTTTGAATATGTCTAAACTTTTTACAATTATAACATTGGGGTTTTCCTCTAAACCAGCAATCTTTTTCAGCATGAGAAGACCTTTTACATATGTTGCACCTTTGTTGAGTGCTCTCATTATATTGCCTTCTTGAAAAATTATTTCTTTGCATTTCTGTACTTCTTCCTTTCATATTTCTTTCTCTTTCTCTACTCTGGTTTTCACCTCTGAATGGCTCTCTTTTGACTGGAGCATGACTAGATGATTTTTTTTGAGAATTTTTATCAACCACTTTGAGTTTAGATTGAAAGACACTTTCAATTGATGATTCTTTATGCCTAAACGATCTTTGCTCATGAGCTTTAAGAGATCCCATCAATTATGAATACTTAATTAAGAAAGATCTTTAGATTCTTCAACAATTGTAACTATTATATCAAATTTTAGAGATAAACTAGCCAAAATTTTCTCACATATTCTTTGCTCAGTGATGGTTTCACCATAGCTCTTCATTTAATTAACCGTCTCCATAATTTTAGAGAAGTCATCCTTTAATTTTTATTTTCTTGCATTCTCAAATTATCTAACTCTCTTCTTAAAGTTTGAAGTTTGATAGATGTTGCCTTGAAATTTCTCCTGCCCCATGCCTTTTTTGATTTGGTGGCTCTAATGATTCTGAAACAAATTTTCTCAAATACAGCTTGTTGGATTAAAAATAGGGCTTTAACATTCTTCTTTTTGTAGTCCTTCATTGCTCCATTTGTTGGATTAACTAGCTCTTTGTACCCATTATTTACTAAATCTCATACTTCTTATGAAATAAAAAAGGTTTCATCTTAATGCTTCAATAATCATAATTTTTCTCCATAAAAAATAAGGATAAAAAGTTGATTGATATTCATTCCAATATTGTTTGAGCTTATCATAAATTATACCTGTAATTTTTTTTTTTGTAGTAATTTTCTTTCTTCATCGTTTTCTTTTTAAGATTTGAGACTTCCTGAAAAAATCCTAACGGCTGTTGGTTAAGCCTTTTATCTCCTCACGCTGCATGACTCAAAAAAAACAGTAAACAAAAGACGAAGAAGAAAGGAGCAGAAGAGAAGAAGCACCTTGTCTCCCGTGTTCCATCTTTTTTTTTTTTTCTTGACACAAAAAAATCGCTGGATGGAAAGTCAAAACTCTTAAGCGATCAACCACCTGGTGGCTTCAGGTTCAAGGGAGAGAAAGCTTTGAGCTTTCTGTCCTTCAGATCGTTCCCAGAAGGAGAGGTAGGAGAAGCTTTTTGTTGACGACGACCGTGCCGCGCTGCAAGCTTTTTTTTGCATTCAGACTCTAATACTAATTTTTATTGGGATTGTTTTCAATACAGATTATTTTTGAAAAAGAAATCAAGGTAGAAGAAAGGTTTTCTATCTATATCATTTCATTAAACACATCATCATATAAATATTATTTCTTGGTTCTACGGATAAATATAATGCCTCTTATGATCTTATCCATCTGAGGCTACCATACCAAATCATAATAAAATAGGCCTATTATGTAAAAGCCCAACTCAGACTAAATAATAACAAAATAAAATGGTAAAAACTAACGACTATTATATTTCAACATGCAGTTGATGTCATTTGGTACAGGAGATCGAGGTAACTTGTTTTTTAACCGTCCAACTTCAAAATTGATTTGGGATACGATTGAGCTTTAGAGTATTGGACAAGTCAATTATTTTTAGGTGGCATGGGATTTCCTTGTTGATTCTCCAACTAATTACAGAATGAGTTTTGTGCAATCTTTTTCTATCTTCTTTGGCTTATTTGAAAAGTGAGGAATGAGTTTATTTTTCAGCATCCAAAGTTCAGATCTCAAGCCATCATTCGAATTTCTTTTAACTAGGCTCAATAGTTCTTCTTATCCCATCATGCATCTTCTTCTGTTGTTGACTTCTAGGGTTGTTCTTTACAATCTTTTATGGAGCCTTCTGATCCTACTGTAGTTTTTTGGTGACCTTCTCTATTAGGTATGTTGAAAATCAATTTTGATGGCTCTATTAAAGGTTCTAGTGCTGGTTCTAGGTTCCTAGTCAGGGACTGTCTACATAAGGTTTATTTAGTAGGACATATCCCTATTCAAGCTCCTATACCATATGCTGAATTAATAATAGCTTCATGGGGCATTCATGAAGTTATAAATTGATATAAAAGGATTTCCTACTTTTGGATATATTGTTAAAGGGTGCTCTTTTATAGTGATTAGTTGGTTGAATGGTGAGGTATCCACTTGTCTGTTGGGCCTGGTGTGGTGCTATCAAGGCCCAAGGGAGCTAACTTGTATTGGGCTGGGTTTGAGTTCAAGGGTTGAAATTAAATCAAGTCACGGGTGTACACGGGCTTGGGGATTAGTTTAATCTTATTGGGTTGGTCCATGAGAGTTTTTGTTGAATGGAATAGAGAACATATTCTTTTCTCCCAGAAAAATCCTTTCTCATCGCAGAGCGGCAGCCCTATCTTCTTCTCTCTATCTCCTCCTCTCCTCCTGCCATAGTGGAAGATATCTCTTCATAGGAACGGTGGGATCAGCCGTGAGGGCTTAGTGGTCTAGCGCTCGGCATCAACACTACAAAAAAAGATTTATTATGACGAATTAATTCGTCGCAATAGGTATAAAAGTCGTCGTAATAAATTATTATGATGATTAAAAATTCATCGTAATACATTATAAATCGTCGTAGTAATATGTTGTCATAATAACCTATTACGGCGTGTTATTTTCATCGTAATAGAGTCCTATTATGGCGATAACCTATCGTCGTTATATATTTTTTAAAAAAATTAATTTAATTAAAATCTTATTACGGCGACTTATTATCACCGTAATATCGACCTATTATGGCAAAAATAAGTCGTCGTAATAAGTTTTTATTTAAATTTTAATTTAATTAAAATCTTATTACGGCGACTTACGTTCGCCGTAATAGGTCGATATTACGGCAAAAATAAGTCGCCGTAATAAGATTTTAATTAAATTTTAATATTAAAATGAAAACTTATTATGGCGACTTATTTTTGCCGTAATAGGTCGATATTATGGCAAAAATAAGTCACCGTAATAAGATTTTAATTAAATTTTAAAAATATTAAAATTTTATTTTAATATTTTTTTGTATTGAACCTATTACAATAATATAATATTAAAGCAACGATACTAGAAATAATTTTCTAATATAAAAGTTTCACAAAAAAAATTAATAAAAGTTTTCATTCATTTCAATAAAATCATCATATACAATGTTTCAAAAAATACATAATTTTAAAAAAAATACATGTACTATGGAGGTGAAGTCTGCTGGGATCCACTAGGATGATATCCAGGCACTAACTGTCGCATGAAAGCAGCGAGCTCAGCAGTCGTCGCCTGTAGATCCTGGATAGTCTTCTCTTGCTGAGCGAGCTTATCTTCTTGTTGAGCAAGCTTATTCTCTTGCTGAGCGATGAGCTCTCGGCACTCTTGTAATTCACCCTTTAATTGTGAGTTTTCAGAAGATGAAGAACTACTTCTAATTCTCGATGTACCCTTCGGTAATGGACCCCATCCTCTTTTATAACCAGATCTAGAGCCTAAAACCTCCTCCAAAATGACATCCTCATTGATTGGTTCTACTGTAGAGTCCTGTGAGGAAAGTCGCTCTATTAACTGTGCCTGCAATGAAAAGAAAACAAATTCAATATGTTTAGTATAAAACATTACATTCAATAATATTATATTTTTAATTGATAAAACTTACATGGGTTTCTTCAGCTTTTTCATTTATCCATTGATTCTTCTTTTTATCAAAATGAAGAGTATTCCACAGATGAAGTCTTGATGGCTCCTCTCTAGTAACAGGATCTCTCTGAAAAGAAATAATAATAATTTAAAACAATAATTTAAGACAATAATCTAATACAATTATCAATTGTTAACAAATAATCATTAAATTAAAGGTTTATATGATTATCTAAATCTTTCCAACATACTATGTCCTTTAAATTAAATGTTTATATCCAAGGTTTAGCCACTCATCCTCTAGCTTAGCAACTCTTTCCAACATAAAGAGGAGAAAGCCTACCTCCCCTTTCTGCCTTCTGGAAACAGCATACTAATAGCTTTGCTCCTACATCCTTTTTCCCCACATCCTTTTAGTTCACTTTTGAGCAAATGAAGCCTGCCATGTCAGTGGTTTCTCTTTTGCTACTGCTGCTTCTAGCCAACACAGCTCAAGGTGACCCCAAAAGCCTTAAAGTCTCCATTAAAAGGTTTTCTTTTTCACCTAGGTACAACTTTTTTAAAAGAAAACTAAATACAAAACTAATCAATGCACAGTCATCACTTCAATGGATGGGATTACATGAAGAATGTTACAGTAAGAAGTCGCTGAGTTACTTATCAGCTGACCTTCTTAGCTTCAAGTATCTCACACTTGTTATTTGTTAATGACTGTGCATTGATTACTCATGTTGCTTTGTTAAATGCCATGGTACCAAGGAATATTGTTGAGAATTACTTAAAATTAGTGGAATATCTTGGATTATTTTAGACTAAAGGCTTAGATGCAAAGTTCATCCTATTCATGCAATGGATGTTCTAGGCTCAACTTCAGACTAAAAACTCTCCGACTTCCATAGTTGCTCTTGATTCATCACATGATATAAACAGCACCTGAGGCCATTTTAGTTTGATAAATAGGAAAGAAACTAATGTCCAAAGCAGAATTACCAACCAATATATGGGCAATATTGCCACTTTTTCATTCCTATATTTCTGGCGTTCAAATGAATGCAAGGATTTTGAACTTATAGCAAGGAATAATAAACTTTCCAAGGTACCAGTTCAGAGTTATAAAGTCCGGTATAATAACTTGACTGCAGAATTCTATACTCCAGCACATGGCAACATGTGAAACCCTTGTCTTATAGGGAAAAAAAATCAAAGCATTCTTTGTTAATCAGAGGTTAAAGCAATTGAATAGTAGGCTGTTAAGGATGATATCGCCACACAAAACTCACACTAAAGAACTTATAGCACAATCTTATTTAGAAACATGAGCTGATGCATCACAGTGGCTTGGTCTGATCACTTCTATAACAATCCATTTGACCTGTTGACAAATCTAAACATTAAGAATGGGACGCATTTCTTGTCACAATGAAAAGAAAAAAGTCTTTACATAGTCTGTTCCTTATTTTCATGGATTAAATAAACTGGTTGCATCTAACAAACAATTAAAAGGTTTGAATGCAATCTATATCACAAATTCCTAAAATTATAAATCCCAATAAGGTTTTTTTTTCATTAGTTCATTTTATGTATCTGCCATTGGTTAAAGTTTCCTCCTTTTTTGGGGAAAAAGTTGAAGTCTCCTTATACATAGAAGAATGGATATCAACTTTTCCACAGTTGCCAAGCAAAACAATTTCAATTTTCAATACCATGAACAATGGTCAAAGAGCAACTTAATACACGGCCAAAATGGTAAAAGGAAGACAAGAATGATAGAAGCTTCTGGACACATCAATCCTAAAGAAACTGGACTTTAGATGATAAAAATAAATATTGAGATGCATCCATACCCTGCTTCTTGTGTTTACAGAGGGATTAAGTCCCTATTTTGATGATTCTGCATTTTCATATCGTTTCAGTCTGTATGATTGACTGTCCCCATCAAATCGGCTTGACAACCTTTTATGATCAGGCTTATCATCTTAGGCATAAGTTTGAGTTTCTCCCTGGCCTTCCTTATCAATGATTTTTTGGCACAGCCAGGGAGGAGACAAGAGGCATGCAATGAGAAAGTTGAATACCAAATTGCATATTAATCTATTGAGGATGTGGCAATCACTTTCCAGTAGTTCATGGGGGACTTTGAATCTTACATCCAAAATTAGCTCTCTTACCGAGATGCTTATTTATACATGGGATGAATGTGAAACCCCTGGATCTTATAACCACGATTTCTGTGTCCCCTATGATGGCTGGTGCCCCAATGATCATAACTAACAGGAAGAAGGCCACGTAATCTATAAACCAATTCATGGCATATTCAAACATGAAGAAATAAACCTACAACCAACATAAAACAACCATTCTCAATCAATAAGATACGCAGGCATTACAACACGATGACAAATTCAGACCAACTAGACCCATGCATCGAATACCTAGGTTCATGCTTAGAATATAAAAGCACTAGGTTCACAGTATTCCTTACCATATCATAAGAGTGAGCCGGTATAGACTTCGATCCAGTGAGAGCAGCATATGGCTGCAATTCCCGATTAGATTTATTTATTTCTGATTTTTTCTACATCAAAGAATTAATGAAAATGGTTATATGAGTTTATAAAAAATATAAACTATTAAAATATTTGTATGGATGTATTTACCTTATATTCATCTGAATAAAAGTAATCACATAGAAAGTCCCAGTTACTATGCGAGACACGAGATGGCTTATTTTGTTTTGCTAAGCTCACACTTGTGTCCCCACCGTGACTAATGAAGTGGATATGAAGCCGATATCTAAATTCTCGATAAACTTTATTCATTTGAAACTCAATACCTTTTTTAATATGATCTAAATTCATATCAAGATCGAACTTCTCCTGCAAGTATATATATATAAATTATAAAAGTTATAAGGTATATTAAGTACATTAAACGTAATCTAAAGTAATCTAATACAATTATATTGACCTAAAGTCGATCGATCATAGGTGTTTTCTATGCATCAGTGATCTCACTCCACTTCCTGACCGCAAGTGGTGCCATGTCACGTACAACCACTCCTATCTCGGTCAGAAACTCAGAGCAAAACTCACCCAATGGTCGTCCAACCTCAGGTGGCAGAAGAATAGGCAACTTCTGTCCACGACGCGTATCAATCAGATGTGCGGACTTGTATCCGCGAGCAGGACCTCGGCCCTTCTTCTTTGATGATGTAGCTGCAAAACATAATAAACTAAATTAGTGCAAAATAACATAAAGAAACATAGCCAAATAATATAAGTTTAAAATAGAGTTATTACATGATGCGCCGACAGATGACCCCTCTGTCAGAGCTGGAATGTAAGGAGAATCATCTCGCCTCGATGTAGCAGGAGTATCTCTCGAAGACATCTGCAAACAAACATACAAACTAGAATTAACAAATAAGAAAGTATAAGAACATATAGTTATAATAAGTAAAAAAAAATGAATGCTACCAAATTAATCACTGTCATCAGTAATATGCTCATTTTCTTCATCATCCTCCATATCAGAACTATGTATAGATCCCTCACTATCATAATCAGCTAGTGTGTCGTCCTCCTCAACATCTTCGCATATAAAGTCTTCTTGACCGACATCACTATGACCTCTAATGTTTTCTTGAGTTGCAACTATTTCAGCATCAGTGTCCATACGTCGAGATGTTATTAAGTCCATGTTAGGTTGCTCACATGTGAATCGAAGGGCTGCTGAATCATCTTCTTGATATACTTCTTCCTGAACATCATCATCTTTTTTTGGAATATCCCACAAATGACGATGACTAACCTTGTATACCACTTTCCAATTAGAATTGTTCTTCAAATCATCCAAGTAGAAAACCTTTTCAGCTTGTGATGCTAAAATGAATGGCTCATGTTTGTACCATTCCGAACTTATATTTATATTTGTAATATTATAATGTTGTTGCATTCTCCTGTGCTTTGGTTCAGTTTCAAACCATTTGCACTTGAACATTATCGCCTTACAACCTTTAACAAAATAAAATTTAAGGACCTCTAATAATATACCATAAAAGTTAATTTCTTCTCCTAGATGAGTAGAGGGAACACAAATGCCACTATTCTGTGTTTTATGGCCGACATCCCGAGTAACAGTGATAAATTTAACGCCGTTCACCACACAGCCAGTATACGAGAACACACGACTGTCGGGACCAATAGCCAATGAATAAAGCTCATCAGTAGCTTCAGATGCCCCAGCAAAATGCTTATTTAACATCTGGATAAATCAAACATCAACGTCATTTGAAATAAAGACATATGATATATTAATTGACAATATAAATGAATCTACGGGCTTACTTCATTTTTAAACCACTCCAAAAATCTTTCCTTTTGTAATTGGTCCAGTTGTTCCGGTCCAGTTGGATTTAGCTGATCAATGTGTTGGCTATAGAGAACATTACGCTAATGAGCACTATAGAAAATTGCATGATATGAAGAAATAATTTTACAAGTATACTTACTTGAGAAATGGTTGCACCTCTGGACAATTATTGATGAGGTACCAATGTACTTATTTTAAAGTTTTATCATCTAAATGCACCATTCTTCCTTTTCCAAGAGGCCGCCAACGAGTTGCAAATATATTTAATTGCTTATCCAAATGGCTATCCGAATCAAAATTTCGTTCCGGACGATTGAATTTTGTTTCTATGCCTTGAAGATACATTGAACAAAATGTTAGAGACTCATTGACAACATAAGCTTCTGCAATTGAACCTTCCGGACGAGCCTTATTACGTACGTATTGTTTATACGTACCAAGTGCCCTTTCAAAAGGATACATCCATCTACTTTGAACAGGTCCGGCAAGTAAGGCCTCGTAAGGCAAATGAATTGATAAGTGCACCATAACGTCAAAAAATGCTGGTGGGAAAATTCGTTCAAGCTTACATAAGATCACCACAATCTGCTCTTGTAACAACTCCAAATCCCTAACATACAATGTCCTTGAACAAAGTTGTTAGAAGAAATTAGAAAGCTCAATTAAAGTACTACTCTCATGTTTCTGCAAGAATGGTTGAATGCCAATAGGTAACAATCTTTGAAGTAGTACATGACAATCATGTGTCTTCAAGCCGGATATCTTTTCATCACCTTCATTTACGCACCTTGAAATATTGAAAGAATATCCATCGGGCACCTTCATAGATTTTAGCCACTTACAGAATTGTCTTCTTTCATCTAATGTTAAGGTGTAAGATGCAGGAGGCTTATAAACTCTATTACCTTGAGTTTGTAACCACAACTCTCTTCGGATCCCCATTGAAGCCAGGTCCTCTCTTGCTTTTATGTGTCTTTTGTCTTACCTTCGATGCTTAATAAAGTTCCCACGACATTGTCACATATATTCTTCTCAATATGCATTACATCTAAGTTATGTCTCAATTTTAATGATGACCAATACTCCAACTCGAAGAAAATGCTCTTCTTATACCAATTCAACTCATTTGGTGCATGCTTTCGCTTTCGATATTATTGTTTGGATGCTTTCCGGACTGTTCAACAGCTATGTGTTCTAATTGCATTAAAATTTCTTCTCCGGTCAACATTTTTGGTTTGACTCCATGCTCTCTACTTCCATCATAGAGTCTACTATTTCGCCACTTGTGATAAATAGGCAAGTAACGGCGATGTCCCATATAGCAAATCTTGTCTTTCAGCTTTTTGGATGAGGTTTGCTCATTATAAACTGGACATGCCTTATAACCCTTTGTGCTCCAACCAGATAATAATGAGTATGCTGGAAAATCATTTATAGTCCATAAAACAGCTACGTGCATCCGAAAACTCTCTTTGGTAGATGCATCATATACATCAACACCTTCGGTCCATAAATGTTTAAGTTCATCCACTATTGGCCTTAAAAATATATCCATATCCCTTCCTGGAGATTTAGGACCGGGGATAAGCAACGACATCATAAAGAATGTCTCTTTCATATATTTCCATGGAGGCAAGTTATAAGGTACTAAAATGACGGGCCACATACTGTATGCATTACTCATGTTCCCAAATGGATTGAATCCGTCTGAAGCAAGACCTAACCTTACATTTCTTGGTTCACTGGAAAAATTAGGATACTTTTGATCAAAATCTTTCCATGCTTCTCCATCTACTGGATGCCGTAACACCCCATCTGTGATCGGTCGCTTATCATAGTGCCACCTCATATCTTCAGCGTATATCTTGAGGCATATAGACGTTTCAAACGAGGTGTGAGTGGAAAATACCGCATAACTTTATAAGGTATCTTCTTACCTTTGTCTTCAACCACTTGGTACCTAGGCTCATTGCATACCGGACATTTTTCTAAATAGGCATTCTCCTTCCAAAAGATAGCACAATCATGCTTGCATACATGTATGTTCTCGTAGCCTAAACCCAACTCATTCATCTTCTTTTTGGCCTCATAGTGCGAAGATGGTATTCTAGTACCATTCGGAAATGCCTCTTTTAATAGTTCAAGCAACATATTGAAAGACTTATTTGTCCACCGATTGAGGACCTTAATGTGCATTAACTTCACTAAGAATGTCAAAGAAGAAAACTTTTCACATCCAGGATAAAGCTCGAATTCCATCTCATTGAAAAGATCATCCAATTTCTTACTGTGATCGGTCCTTCCATGGTCAGACATCATCGGATTGTCATCATCATTGCCAACCTCAGTGTGAGCACCACTTGGGCCAGCGATGTCCTGCAATGCTTCGACCATCTCATCTTGTTCCCTTTCTGGGTCATCATCTTCATTCTCATTTTCATCTGAGACATTGTTTCCAAACTGTTCTCCATGAAAATACCACGTCTAATACATCTTTGAGAAACCCTTTAACATACAGTGTAATTTAACTAAATCAGGCTTATGCCATTTGCCATTATAACACCGCACACAAGGACAACGTATCTTCCCTTCTTCATTAACATGAAGCCTTGCCTTTTCTATGAACTTCTTAATACCGGCATCATATTCTGGACAATTTCGTTTCTTATGTATCCAACTCTTATCAATCGGCATCGTTGGATAACATCAAATCTGAGTAAAAATAGTGAACATCATTTAAAGAAATTCAGATTTATCTCAAAAATATCATACTCGTTAAAAAAAAATCTCTAAAACTCATGTAAATCATATATGGAGCTGCAAATATATAACACCAAGAATGAGTATTTACAACAGCAAGGAGGAAAATTGTAAACATTATAGCTGAAAATAAACAGAACAAAACCTTCTATTGGTCAAACACAGAATAAAGCAAAGTTTGAAAATCTAAAACATTCATGTTACCCCTCAAGAACATCAATAAGAAATGTACCTCTAAGAAAATAGGTGTACAAAATCTTGAAAAGATGCGAAGAAATGCTGTTTTCCTTTGTCCTTCCTCAAGCTTTTCTTCAACCTGCATATAATTTGGTGATATAAATTCAAGTATCTGGACAAATAGCATGAATTATTCAATGACTGCAATCATCAAATTTTGATTATTAGTTGAATATTTTCATAGAATAATAAAAGGCGAAGATAGAATTAATCTTTTTTTATTAGATTAGAGCAATGAAAATTGAATGTCAGGCAATGAAAATTCCACATCACTGCCACCAGTGGATATGGAAACTAGTGCTTTACAAACATGGCTACGTGGACGCTAACACCTAACTGGGACATGATCTTTGCACATGTTTTGTGGCGACCCACCTGACAAGGCCATGTGTCCCAACGTGGGATTTGTACTAAATGAAAAAAAAAAGTTCTTGTTAACCGTTCATCCCCTTCATATGACTTGCAAAAGAATTCTTTTATAGTCCATGAGGATCTGCATGCCTACCAACGTGGTAAAGACTTCCAAATCATCTAGATGTACCTTCCTATCATCAGATTTGTTTGTCAGCTCCTTTCCAAATTGAGACAAAAAGAAAAAAAGCTTACCCTCCATACAAATCTAATAAGAGCATCCAGTCAAGCCACTCGGCATTAACTTAAAACCAAGCTAAACAAAGGATATGGGATCTCAAGTAATAAGAATTGATATGTACAGAGTGGATGCTACAAGAAGGCAGAGCAAGCACAAATTCGTAAAATTGAGCATGCCAATGCCATGACATATGAATCAAATCACTTTTCATAGATCAAAATAACAAAATATAATGTCAATCAAATACACAAATTAAAACAACAAACAAGTGCTCCTCAATCCTAATATTGACAGAACAAATGTGGACGTATTGTCATGCTTTTAAGCAAGATAAGCACATTGGAGTAACAGTTGTTCCAATGCTTTATATGGAAAATTACATTTTACGGTACTATTTATCATGGATTTCCATTTTACGGTATTGTCATGCTTTTAAGCAAGATAAGCACATTGGAGTAACAGTTGTTCCAATGCTTTCTATGGAAAATTATATTTTACGGTGCTCCTCAAGATAACATCATATTAGCCATTTCACTTGCATTGATTGACAATGAAACATATTCAATGACTGCAATCACTACTTGGCCTCCTCTGTGTTTTCTTGGAAATCAACAGTTGTATTCATCTAATTCTCCAAGACATCTTAACTCTTTTAAAGTTCAAGATTCAAATCGGATAAATCCATCCAGACATACAAGGATTAAATACTCATCTATATAAACAAATTTTATTGTGCATGGAACTGGGTTAAAGAGCAAGTAGATATGATTTCTTATTCCAGTACCACCGTAAACATACCATGAAAGGTGACATCCGTGACCAAGAAATGAATCGTGCTCAAAATGCCTATCAAGTGAAGAAGAGGTTCGACGGAAAGCAAATGCATAAAAGAGAACACGAACATCAACAAGAAGCCAGATCAAGATTTCAGAACACCCATTGGATCAAATGCCGAAGAATCGCAACGACCACAGCAGCGCGAGCGGAGGGGAAATTAAAACCCCCCAAATCAGAAAACAATAAAATCGAAAAAAAAATCCAAGTGAAAGAAGAATCGCGAGCAAGAGGGTTTTATAAAGCCCTTCTTCTTCTCACCTCGTCCGAGGGCTGACAGAGAGGAGCTCTCGGCGTCCGCAGGCGAGCTCTCTAGCGTCCGAGGGCTGACGGCGGAGAGGAGCTCTCTAGCGTCCGGGGGCTGACGGCGGAGCCGTCCGGGGGCTGACGGCGGAGATGAGCTCGGGGGAAGACGGCGGGAGCAATGGTTTCACGAAACAAAGTGCGGGAGGGTTAGGGCGAAGTAGTAGGGGATCTTATTACGACGAACTTAACTTTCGTCGTAATAAGGTCACGTAGAAAAAGAAATATTTTTTTCACTCTATTACGACGAATTTGAACATTCATCGTAATAAGTTGTTCTATCATAAAAAATTCATAAAATAAATAGAAAGAAAAATAAAAAAATTTAAATTCGTAAAATACAAAATGGACATATTACGATGAATTATAATATTCATCATAATAGGTCTTTTTATTACGGCAACAAATTATTTCACCGTAATAAAAAGAAAGAAAAATAAAAAAAATTAAATTCGTAAAATAAAAAATGGACCTATTATGATGAATTTTATAATTCGTCGTAATATGTCTTTTTATTACGATGAAATAATATTTTGCCGTAATAAATAGAAAGAAAAATAAAAAAAATTAAATTCATAAAATACAAAATGGACCTATTATGACGAAGTATAAAATTCATCATAATAGGTCTTTTTATTACGGCGAATAATTATTTCACCGTAATAAATAGAAAGAAAAATAAAAAAATTTTAAATTCATAAAATTAAAAATGGACCTATTACGATGAATTATAAAATTCATCGTAATACGTCTTTTTATAACGGTGAAATATTATTTCGCCGTAATAAATAGAAAGAAAAATAGAAAAAATTAAATTCGTAAAATACAAAATGGACCTATTACGACGAAGTATAAAATTCGTCGTAATAGGTCTTTTTATTACGGCGAAATAATTTTTCGCCGTAATAAAAAGAAAGAAAAATTAAAAAATTTAAAATCATAAAATAAAATGTGGACTTATTACGACGAATTATAAAATTCGTCTTAATAAGTCTTTTTATTACGGCGAAAAAGTTTTTTTCCGTAATAAAAAGAAAGAAAAATTAAAAAAATAAAAATTGTAAAATAAAAATGTGGACTTATTACGACGAATTATAAAATTCGTCGTAATAAGTCTTTTTAAACGACGAAAATATTTTGTCATAATAGATTCGCCATAAATACCATACTTTCTTGTAGTGCTGCAAGCTGGTTCCGTGTGAGATTTTCCAAAGGCTCGCCGTGGAGTCGCTGCATCCAGGAGAACGTCAACGCACGGTGGTGGCAGCCTTCGGTAAGGAAGGCTTCATGGTTTCAAGAACGTGGAGCGGGTCTTCCGTCTTTGCTTGAAGAGTCAGCGTGAAGGCTTTCACGTGAAGAGAACCAGAGCGTTTTCTTTCATGTGGGTTAAGATTCCGTGCATTGGAAAAAGAAGAGAGAGTCAACGCTTGACTCAAGGAGGCTTTGGACATTCTCGTGGGATTCCAAGGCAAGAAAGAAGAGGAGGCCAGCAGTTACATGAGAGGACGAAGCAGCCGTTTTGTTTCTTTGGGAATTAATTCGGAAGTGTGAGGATGTCAAAGCTAGCCAACACGGCAGGAATAGAAGAGGGGGCTGTTCTTTGAATCAGATTTTTATTAAACTAAAAATCTTTAGGAAAGTAAGAAGGGTTGTGGTGGTTTGAACTCTGGTTCAAAGGGACTAGTCTGATCGTTGGTTCTTGTTCAACGAGGAATCCCGTTGTTGTTCATCAGAGAGACTAAACCCCAACATTGTCTTCATCCTTTCCTAAGGAACCTCAAAGCTGCTATCTCTTATTTATCTATTATATGTCAACATGTGCCTTCAAGCTAATATGGATGGATTAGTCTCCTTCTCAATTGTTGCTACCGGTGGATGCAGATGCCCGAAGTACCACTTATATGTTAAATTGTAGGAAGTCCTATCCTTTGTTATCAAAGAAAAAAAGAAAAAAGTAGAAATCCTTTGCTTCCACATACTGACATGAAATGGCCACACAATTCTAGTCATCACATATTACAAATTATGAAAAACAAAACATGCATGAAAGAAATCTTCCATGGGAGCAAATTACTATATTTTGAAAATCACAAAGGCTACCAATAACCATATGCATAAAAGTTTAGTCATCTCTAAGAGTGGCTGAAGGCCAACAACACGCATGATTTCTGCACAATAGGACACTTTGGCAAGCCACACCAAGCCACAAGCACAAAATACACAAGCAGGCGGTACACACATACATATATGTTCAAGTTCATGGAGATGCTCCTTATCTTGCTATTGGACCACTCATAGCAGTTTTCATGTGGATGGATGCCATTTCAATTGAATCAATTTGATCTTGTTCGAGAACTTCTGCATGGATATCTTGGGCTATCTCATGGCCAATCTCGAGTTGCAAACTCTCCTTCAACTCTCTCACCACTTGGCTCATCATTGGCCTCTGATTGGTTGTTGGCATGGTGCACTTCATTGCTATATCTGCTCCCCTCCAAATAGAGTTGATGTCATACTCCCCTTTCAGCCTTGCATCAATAACACCGGTGATATCCCCTCTAGTGAGCTGGGGGTGAATCCAATGAACTATATGAACCACGTTTGGGACTCTTAAGTATAGCTGGTAATCTTGTGATCAGCTCAAGAAGAACAACTCCAAAGCTATATACGGCACTTTTCTCGTTCAACTGGAAGGTACTTTTGTACCTACACAATAATTGTGTTAATCTTTCATAGGGGTGATTCATCCAAGATCACTAGTGATCTAGGTAAAGATAATGGAATTACGCTTTTAGTTGTACTCATGTCATTTATGTGTTAGTGATTCTAAATCACATCTATATTTAGAATCACTATTCAATATAGTGATCTCATAACCATCACTAAAATAATCTCAAGGCTAGCTACCTCCAAATAGTAAATTTGGACTAACATTTAAAAGCCAAATGCCCATTGTCTATATAAAAAAAGTCCAATTTTATTTTTCACATTAGTACAATATAATTTAATATTATAATAATATAGAATAAAATAAAATAATTATATTATATTATAAACATAATATTATAATAAAAACAATGATGATATAGCAATATATTATTATACTATAATGATATAGATATAATATT
This sequence comes from Calamus simplicifolius, assembly GCA_900491605.1. Lineage (NCBI taxonomy): Eukaryota > Viridiplantae > Streptophyta > Magnoliopsida > Arecales > Arecaceae > Calamus > Calamus simplicifolius. The sequence continues at coordinate 115,317 of UESW01004470.1, read as the reverse complement.
ATGATAATTATAATATAATGTAGTATGATATTATAATATTATTTCATAATATAATATTATAATTAAACTGAATATTGTGATAACAAATAATATAAAATAATAAGAAGCTATGTTATTTACAAAATATATTGGGGAAAGTTTTAACATTAGATGATTAGCAATCTTAAATATTTATGGCATACCAAATAGTTTAATCGTAGATATTTGAAGATCTTTAATTATTGTGATATGGCATGCATATCAATTAAATATGACGATCTTAAATTACCAAGGATAAATTCACTATAGATTAAAAATTATTAGTAATTTGAGATCATCTTTGGAATTCTATTTGAGCTATAAGATTAGTTGCACGTAACTTTTTTCTTTAAGCTGATCCATCAATTAAATGCATCAAAAGAGATAAAGAGTACATCACCTCCATTTCACATGGCTTGCACTAATAAAAAGAGCAGTGCCATGGGGCGAAGTAAGTGAACAAAATTAGAGGTGATTAATTATTAGAAGTGGAAAACATACTCGGGATCCACATCCTGGAGTGCCCATGATAGTCTTTGTAGACACGTGAGAGTGCTCAGCAGAAAAGAAAGCCTTTGACAACCCAAAATCTGCAATCTTGGCCTCTAACTTCTGTGACAAAAGGATGTTGCTAGTCTTCACATCTCTATGGACGATAGGTGGGTTGCATCCTTTATGCAGATACTCTAGCCGTGTTCATTAAACCTCTAGCTATAGGATTCCTATATTAAAAATAATTGTAAAATAGCATATAATGTATAGTTTTGCCAAACCCTGTGCAGCGTCAACCGTAATCTGAAGGCGTTCTCTCCAACTCAGGACTCTACTAGTATTAGCTCTGCCTGCAAGAGACGAAATCAGACAATTATCTTTAAGGAGACTTGAACACATGCGGTTATATAGCAAATTAGTCTAGGTTCACCATGATAGGATTACAAATTGTGGATAATTAACTTCAAATATTCGATTCCACGAAGAAAGAAAAGAAGGGAGTGGGGTGGGAGAATAAAACTAAACAATTTTATAATTCTCGTGGTGGAATACTAACTCTCAAGTGCCATACATATAAATATCTATACGAAGTCTGAACCCTTGATATTCTTCAACAACAAGCCTTCAGAAGTATGTTCCTTAGATAGCTCGTTTCATCCTTTCAAGGTCAAAAACTAATCAAGTTTTTATTTATTTATAATAAGAAAACCAATCAAGTTCACTAACTTTAAAAGGCCCGTTCCAATGGCATTACTACGTATAGACTAATCCATCATTAATTTTAATTTTCGTCACTATTTTGTTACTAAACCGTCACAATTTAGTGACGAAAATTTTCATCACTAATTTTCGTCACTATTTTGACATTTTCTTGTAGTGGTAGTTTTCTAGCTAGCTCATTCTCAGCATCTGCACATATTATGCATGTTAATATATATTGCATCAAAAAGAGCATTTAAAGTTTTTAAAGCTACGTACATGCAAACACACACACACACACACACACACACACATATATATATATATATATATGCTCATACACCCTTAGATTTACATAAATCCCAAAGCAAGTATATATGTATATGTGTATATATATAAATACATACATATATGCATCTATGTATGTTTACATATACATATATAGATATATATGTATGTATGTATATACACATACATATATACATGCTTTGGGATTTATATAAATCTAAGGGTAGGAAGGTAAATATATTCTCAACTTGGCTACATTCGAATATAAATAAGTTTATCTCTATATATGTGTGTGAGTTTTATGTCTCCATAGGATGGGGTGTAAAAAAATAAATAAATGAAAGAAGAAAACCTATCGAGATACTCCATCATGATGGCCTTTCGAATAGAGCAGGATAGCATGGCATCTTATTTCACAAAGAAACTCATTCTCTTCCCATAGATTTAAAAATATATGTATAAAAAGTGTGATTGTCATGGCTGTACTCATAAGAATATCTTTTTAGGTTTAGTCAAATCTAGATTTGATTGATAAGAGTCTCACATTGATGTTCTAAACTATTAAATATGATCTAGCACTTTTAAATTGCACAAACATCAAAATTATGTGATTTAAAAATCAAGACTCTTGCATTAATTGGTTAAAAAATATGATCATGTAAATAATACCGAATAATAATTTTCTTTTGGCCCCTTGAACTATGAACTTAGGATCTTCAAATTATATGAACTTTAATGTGTAGACATTTTAGAGATAGTAGATTACATCTAATGAGTCCAATCTTTAATGTGAGTCCACTATATTGAATTTAGATTTGATTGAATTCAAGTATAAATTAATCCACTCAAGCCTAGTAAAGATAAGTGTGCATATTCTCTCAATGTATATATGTATTTATATAATTAATCTTGATTGTGGCTCTCACATCAAAATCCCATTTCTGTTGGATTTCGCTAACATCTCCAATTGAATCATAATAATATGTCCTCATCATACATCTCATGTTTTAAATTCTAGCAAAGGCTAAAGTGACCGAAAAGGCTTCAACTAGTTTGCATTTAAGATAAAAAGTTTAGCTGGTTGGCACCTCTCTCTTGCAGCTGGGATGGGCTTCTGTGTTTGAACCCAGTTATAGCACTCCATATTTCCCAACATTTTTTCAAAAGAAGACTTTAACACTTGGTAGATCAGAAAATGCCACTCCCCATACCTGTAAGATGGTCTTTGAGACTTCCTTTGGCCATATACTCGTACAAAAGTCCGAGGTAGTTATTATCCTTGCAATAGCCAAGCAAAGATACCAAATTTCTGTGATGAACCCTTGATAAGAGCAAGGCCTGCAGCAAGAAAGATCACTCAAAAGCAATGAGAAGAATATAGGAGGTAGAACGTACGTGATGACTTCTTAGAGCTAAACTAGTTTTGGAAGCACATACCTCAGCCTGGAACTCCTTGATCGTTTGCGTCTTGGAATCACTTTCTCCAATTGGAGACTCGTGGAACCGACTCTCTTGTGCCGACTGTTGGTTTTTTCTCTTTTAAGCGTATCGGTTAGATACGATTAAGGTGGTCCTATATGCTGATTTTGAGGGATTGCGCACGATTGAGATAAGAATCCCTCAACCATATCCGTTTAAAGCGGCGCCCTCTGTAATGGACAGATAAGGCATAAAGGTTTATAAAACGGGTAGGTCCCTGCGCCTGGTTTCATCGAGAGAAAGTTTACACCATCGCTGAGAGAGACCGCAAGGCGTGGAAGATCCTTACCCTCATCTAGAAGAAAATCAACAGCAATGGCTGGAGGTATTTATCGATCTTTCCTTAATTAATTAGGATAAATATATTGGTCCCATATTTCCGCATATATGATAGGGATCAATATATTTAATTTCAGTCTATCATTTGGTATCAGAGCGTATAAAATAATACCTCTGCCTTGATTATTAGGATAGGATTATTTTCATTAATATACGGATCTGATAAAATCCTTGTGAAACAATCATTATATGATTTATTTGATAAAGAGGGACAAGGTATTCTTGATCTCTATTTCTCTCGTTTAGGGATAGTCCAAAGGGGAGGCTACTGGTAGTACCCTGGATTATTTCACCCAACGGACGTACGGTAGGGATATTAGGAACGTACCAATAAGGGAGGCTGCTGTAGTACCTTGGTGCGTTTGACCCAACTACCTACGTACCGGGAGAGTTAATAGGTCATCAAGAATCATTTGAAAGGGAATTAGATCTTATGTACTCTTAATATTCAGTTTATTTAATTCAGTTTTATTTAAGAGAATGATCAGTAAGATTTATGCCATAAACACTGCACTTATCTATTCGCTCACCCTTTTGGATATAGTTTAAATAAAAGATAAATCCAAATATCTCACGATTAAATCACCATGAGATAAGGAAGCATTGATTTTCTTTCTTTGGATATGTGCACAAAACGAGGACGGATGAAAAATGCCTCTTACATAAAAACGTGCAGGATATTAAAAAAAAAAATAGCAGGCTGGCCAGCGGCATTTAGAATTAAAAAAAAAAATTGCAAGCGCTGGCTAGCCTAGTGCTGGCCAGCAGCTGGCTGGCCCAGCGCTTGGGCCAGGCGTTGGCTGGCCCAGCGGCCTGGGCCAAGCGCTGGCCAGGCCTGGGCCCAGCGCCTGGGCCAGATTGGCCCATTGCATGGCCCAGTGATCAGGGCTGGCCCACCGTCTGGCTAGCTTAGCCATCTGGACTAGCAATCAGGTTGGACCGTGTGCCCAGCTTGAGTCAGCCATAAAGCTGGGCTGTGTGCCCAGCTTGAACTGCAGCAGGCTGGATTGCACTAGTCCAAGCACATTTGATCCAAAATTTTTTGAGGTGATTGAGAGATTTTTTGGTTAAATTAAACTATTAAAATTGGGTGAGGATGACGGGCTGTTGGCTCGTTCATTAGGTGGTTGGACCATTAGTCTGGCCTATTTATGTTCAATTATATTTAGAATTTGTGTGTATAAATTTTATGAATTATGCATGCATCTTAAGTGACATAATTGAACATAAAAATTAAATAATATCTAAGTGATAAATATAATTAAATAATTGAGGAGTAGCCATAGCATCCTTAATTATAAAATTGTATAATAAAGTTAGTAAATCACATAAATAATAGACATTAATTATAATTAATTATATAAATATAATAAAATTTATTCCATAGGAATTTTTGTTATATTTATATAATTAATTAGGATAAAATATCAAATTATATTTTTCTAATCTACCCACAGGAATTAGAAAGAAGGAACATAATTTGATAGATTTATCATACAGACTTAAGTAAATCTAATTGAATTAAAGCTTTAGCCCACGGGCAAGTTTTATGTCAGTAGATTCACTATTTTATATTTATATAATTAATTAAGATAAAATATCAAATTATATTTTTCTAATCTATCCACAGGAATTAGAAAGAAGGAACATAATTTGATAGTTTTATCATACAGACTTAAGTAAATCTAATTGAATTAGAGCTTTAGCCCACAGGCAAGTTTTATGTCAGTAGATTCACTGGTTTCTAAATGCATAATTTACATTGGTAAAGCATTTTATTAGCCTCAATTTTTTGATAATAAGCATGTATGTTTAAATTTTGCAGTTATGCAACCTGTAAATTTCTCTGAAATAAAATGTGACATACCTGAATTGAGGGGTGATAACTATAAGGTTTGGAAGGAGAGAATTCTCCTTCATCTGGGCTGGATGGACATTGATTATGCTATAAGGAAGGATGAACCACCTTCAGTAACTCAGACCAGCACTCCTAATGAGATTGCGATTTATGAACGTTGGGAGCGATTCAATCGCTTGAGTACAATATTCATAAAAACAAAAATCTCTGTTAGTATACGTGGTTCAGTTGATAAGTATGAGAATGTCAGGGAGCTACTAAAGGCCATTGATGAGCAATTTAGTACTTCAGATAAAGCTCTTGCCAGTACCCTAATATTGAAGTTGTCATCCCTGAGGCTCACTGGAGTGAGAAGTGTGCATGAGCACATTATGCAAATGAGGGACATTGCAGCTCAACTGAAGACTCTTGAGGTTGAAATGTCTGAGTCCTTTCTGGTGCACTATATTTTAAATACACTTCCACAGCAGTATGGACCATTTAAAATATCTTATAACACACATAAGGAAAAATGGTCAATCAATGAACTTTTGGCCATGTGTGTTCAAGAAGGGGTAGACTGTTGATGGAATTGGGTGAAAGTGCAATGCTGACTATAGGTGGAAAGGATCGGGCATGGGCCAAGAAGAAGGGTAAAAGTAAAATACTACCCCAATCTGATATTAAGAAGGAATCCAAGTGTTTCTTCTGTAAGAAGAAGGGACACATGAAGAAGGATTGCATCAAGTTCAAGACTTGGCTTGAAAAGAAAGGTAAAACAATCTCACTTGTCTGTTATGAATCTAATATGGCTAATATTATTTATAACACATGGTGGATTGATTCTGGTTCTACAATCCACATTTGCAATACTTTGCAGGGTATGCAAAACTTAAGGAAGCCAGTGGGAAGTGAGCAGTATATCTCTTCAGGAAATAAGATGCGCTCACATGTGGAAGCTATAGGGACATGCACTTTAGTTCTTAGTAGTGGTTTTATTTTAAATTTGGAAAAGACCTTTTATGTACCTAGTTTTTCTAGAAATTTAATTTCAGTTTCAAGACTTGTACTTTTGGGTTATTCTTTCAACTTTTCAGATACTTCTTCCAGTTTATATTATAAATCTGAACTTGTTGGGAATGGTACTTTGTCTGATGATCTTTTCTATATTAATTTGCAAAATAATACCACTCATGATGTAATGCATGTTAGGGCTGGCATGAAAAGATGTGTTGTAAATGATAACTCTTCTATGTTGTGGCATCGGAGATTGGGACATATCTCCATAGATAGAATCAAGAGGTTAGTGAATGAAGGAGTACTCGATACTTTGGACTTCACTGACTTTGATACTTGTGTGGACTGCATTAAGGGCAAGCAGACCAATAAGTCAAAGAAAGGTGCCAAGAGGAGTTCAGACCTATTAAAGATCATATACACGGACATTTGTTGTCCGGATATGGATTTTTATGGTCCGAAATACTTTATCTGCTTTATTGATGATTACTCACAATTTATGTATCTCTACTTGCTTCATAATAAGAACGAAGCATTAGATGCCTTTAAGGTATTCAAGGCAGAAGTAGAGACATAATGTGGAAAGCAAATCAAAATTGTAAGATCTGATAGAGGAGGTGAGTATTATGGGAGATACACAGAAGATGGACAAATGCCTAGTCTATTTGCGAAGTTCCTTCAAGAACATGGAATTATTGCCCAATACAGTTTACCAGGCTCACCTGATCAGAATGGTGTAGCAGAAAGAAGGAACCGAACATTGATGGACATGGTGAGGAGCATGATTAGCAGCTCCAAACTACCTAAGTCCTTGTGGACAGAAGCTCTTAAGACAGCTGTGTACATATTAAATCGAGTTCCAACCAAGGCTGTTTCTAAAATGCCATTTAAGTTATTTAAAGGTTGAAAACCAAGTTTGCGACATGTACGCGTATGGGGATGCCCATGTGAAGTGAGAGTATACAATCCACAAGAGAAAAAGCTGGACCCTAGGACCATTAGTGGGATATTTTGTTGGATATGCCGAGAGGTCTAAGGGATATAGATTTTACTGTCCATCTCATACAACTAGGATTGTGGAATCGAGAAATGCCAAATTTCTTGAGAATGACTTGATTAGTGGGAGTGATCAATTGCATAGCATGATTCCTGAAAGGGAACATTCTAATGCTCAACCTTCCACTTCAAGTGACAGACTGATTATCGTTCATAGTGCCCCTCAAGACCAAACGGGCATTATACAACCAGTCGTTGAAATTCCATAATTTGTTGATAATGAACTAGTAGATCCAGTCTCTCATGAGTTACCAGAGATAGTTGAACAATCAACTCCTCCAGAGGAGGTTGTTACAACATTAAGAAGATCTACAAGAGAAAGGAAATCAGCAATTTCTAGTGGCTATATTGTGTATCTTCAAGAGTCGGACTATAACATTGGAGCTGAAAATGATCCTGAAACGTTTTCACAAGCCATGAATTGTAAGGAATCTAATTTATGGTATGATGCTATGAAAGATGAGATGAATTCTATGGCAGTTAATGGAGTCTGGGATCTTATTGAGTTGCCTGATGGAGCAAAAGCCATTGGCTGCAAATGGGTCTTTAAGACCAAGAAAGACTCGTTAGGCAACATTGAGCGATATAAGGCAAGACTCGTTGCTAAGGGATTCACTCAAAGGGAGGGAATTGATTATAAGGAGACATTTTCTTCTGTATCTAAGAAAGATTCCTTCTACATTATCATGGCACTTGTTACGCATTTTGATTTAGAGTTGCAACAAATGGACGTGAAAACTGCATTTCTCAATGGAGATCTAGATGAAGAGGTTTATATGAAACAACCTGAAGGTTTTTCCTCTAGTAATAGTGAGCAATTAGTATGCAAGCTCAAGAGATCTATATATGGATTGAAACAAGCCTCTCGGCAATGGTACTTAAAATTTCATGATGTGATTTCTTCATTTAGATTTGTAGAGAACATCATGGATCAATGTATATACCAGAAGGTCAGTGGGAGCAAAATTTATTTTCTAATCCTATATGTAGATGATATTTTACTTGCAACCAATAATAAAGGTATGTTACATGAGGTGAAACAATTTCTCTCTGAGAATTTTGACATGAAAGATATGGGTGATGCCTCTTATGTCATTGGCATTAAAATTCAAAGAGACAGACTTCGAGGTGTTTTAGGTCTATCTCAAGAAACCTATATCAATAAAATTTTAGAGAGATTTTGGATGAAAAATTGTTCACCGAGTATAGCTCCCATAGTCAAGGGTGACAGATTCAATTTGAGTCAGTGCCCAAGGAATGACTTTGAGAGGGAGGAAATGAAAAACACTCCATATGCCTCAGTTGTTGGTAGCTTAATGTATGCTCAGGTCTGTACAAGGCCTGACATAGCATTTGCAGTTGGGATGTTGGGGAGATATCAGAGTAATCCAGGTTTAGACCACTGGAGAGCTGCTAAGAAGGTGATGAGGTATCTTCAGGCTACCAAGGACTACATGCTTATGTTCAGACGGACTGAAAATTTGGAAGTAATTGGCTACTCTGATGCTGACTTTGCTGGCTGTGTTGATTCTCGGAAGTCAACATCTGGATACATATTTATGTTTGCTGGTGGAGCTGTATCTTGGAGGAGCGCCATGCAGACTTTGACTGCTACTTCCACCATGGAAGCCGAGTTCGTATCATGTTTTGAGGCTACCTCGCATGGTGTATGGTTGAAGAGTTTCATTTCTGGGCTTAGAATTGTGGATTTTATATCTAAGCCATTGAAGATTTATTATGACAATTCAGCTGTAGTGTTTATGGCTAAAAACAATAAGAGTGGTAGTCGAAGCAAGCACATAGACATCAAATATTTAGCCATACGAGAACGTGTTAAAGAAAAGACAGTGGTTATAGAGCACGTGAGCACTGAGTTGATGATAGCTGATCCCTTGACTAAAGGTATGCCACTACAGAAGTTTAGGGATCATGTAGACCGTATGGGTCTTGGTTATTTTATTTAATTCATTGTAATGATGAATTTTATAATTAATGAAACTCTTTTTGATTGTGATGTTTTTCACATTCAGTTATTTAGTGTACACATTTATTTGTGATGAGCATCATTAAGTTGGACCTAGAATAAACATGGGGTTTATTCATTAAGTTATATGGGTTTATGTTTGGGAAATATAATACATTGTGATACATGGTAAATAATACTCGATTTTAAGAGGACCTATTGCCATGATTCATGTATTCTGTTTCTTACTATAGTAATAGAATATACGGACCAAGTGGGAGAATGTTGGTTTTTTCTCTTTTAAGCGTATCGGTTAGATACGATTAAGGTGGTCCTATATTCTGATTTTGAGGGATTGCGCACGATTGAGATAAGAATCCCTCAACCATATCCGTTTAAAGCGGTGCCCTCTGTGATGGACAAATAAGGCATAAAGGTTTATAAAACGGGTAGGTCCCTGCGCCTGGTTTCATCGAGAGAAAGTTTACACCATCGCTGAGAGAGACCGCAAGGCATGGAAGATCCTTACCCTCATCTAAAAGAAAATCAACAGCAATGGCTGGAGGTATTTATCGATCTTTCCTTAATTAATTAGGATAAATATATTGGTCCCATATATTTCCGCATATATGATAGGGATCAATATATTTAATTTCAGTCTATCACCGACATGCGAGACCACAACTTCACAGCGACTTCGGTGCCGTCTCGCAAGCGGCCATGGTAAACGGTCCCAAACCCACCTTTGCCGAGGACCCATTCGAAGTTATTGGTGATGATCTCCAACTCGAAGTACGTGAATTTACGGTTCCTTTGTTCAAGGGGTTGGTCTTCAATGGCCGTTGCTCCTTCTGGTTGTGCTGATATGCTTAAAAGAAAATGATTTGTTCTACATGATCTATGCTCCTAGAAACAATGATATAAAGAGATGAGAAGATATATCCTATTTTTATGTGTTGCTTGGAAAAAGAAAAAAAATTACACGATGACAGTACATGTGTGTGGAAATCCTAGTCCAGACTTATTTTTACGAAGTACAATTCTCATGCTTATTTGACTCTAATTAACTTCCAGTTCCTTGGACAACAAAATATTTTAATATATAACTCGCAATATTCAAACTAAAAAGGAGTCGTCTGAACCATGATTACTGTTTTTAATATATAACTCGCGTCGATATCTTTTCCCCTTAAAAAAATAATTATTATTATGACTTAGGAGAAGTCCATGGCAATTCGTGTCAAATATATGGAACGAAAATATTTTTGTTGTCCAAAGAACGGGAAGTTATGACTTATTTTTGTTTTCCATGGCAATTTTATTTCAGCTCCCGTAGCTGTTTGACTTTGCATCATGTTTGGTGTCGACATCGATTAAAGGCTTGAGAACTTTTTCTTTAAAGAAATTGGCCTCCTTCTGCTGAGTTGATGACCTGCCCCTCAGGAAACTATGTTGATTGAAGGTGGGGGGTATCAGTGCTGAAATCCAAGGACAACTGGAATGAAATCCGCAAGAGGTCTTGGGCTCGGATTGGCTCTGGGTGCAGCAAAGAGAAAGAGAAATGGGGAGAGGGAGAAAGGGTGTAGTCAATAGTCAAAGCCCTTTGTCCTCATCCCCACCTTGCATTAATTGCATCAGCGCGTCTTGGCTTATCTCCACAAGGAATTAAAATGCCCATAAATTCTTAAGGCAACTAGGAGTTAGGATTTGGGTGGCAAGTAGTGATGCTCTTACTGGCTAACGAGCCTGAGCCTTAAATTGCCGATGAGCTTGAGTTTGAGGTTGCTCTGATGCCGCTGAGGCAGAGATAAGGCCGTTGAGGCAAAATTGTGACTGTCAGAAGCCTTTTGAACCCCGAAGGGTGACCTGAGAGTTGAGAGTCATCATGTTCCTTTTGAACCCCGAAGGATGACCTGAGAGTTGAGAGTCGTCAGGTTCCTTTTGAACCCCGAAGGGTGACCTGAGAGTTGAGAGTCGTCATGTTCCTTTTAACCACCTTGGAGGTTTGGGAACTGTTGCGAGAGGTGACTTGCTGGGTACAAAGCCTTTAGGGTCTTAACCACTCGGGGGTTTGTGAACCGCTGCGAGTGGTGTCCCATGGGCCGTGATGCGGGCGAGCTCCTTTTGAACCATCTCGGGTTTTGGGAACCGCTGTGAGGGGCGACTCGCCGGGTACAAAGCCTCTAGGGTCTTAACCACTCGAGGGTTTGTGAACCGCTGCGAGTGGTGTCCCGTAGGCCGTGATGCGGGCGAGCTCCTTTTGAACCACCTCGGGGGTTTGAGAACCGCTGCGAGGGGCGACTCGCCAGGTACAGAGCCTTTAGGGTCTTAACCACTCGGGGGTTTGTGAACAACTATGAGTGGTGTCCTGTGGGCCGTGATGTGGGTGAGCTCCTTTTGAACCACCTCGGGGGGTTTGGGAACCGCTGCAAGGGATGACTCGTCGGGTACAGAGCCTTTAGGGTCTTAACCACTCAGGGGTTTGTGAACCGCTGCGAGTGGTGTCCTGTGGGCCATGATGCGGGCGAGCTCCTTTTGAACCACCTCGGGGGTTTTGGAACCGCTGTGAGGGGCGACTCACTGGGTACAGAGCCTTTAGGGTCTTAACCACTCGAGGATTTGTGAACTGCTGCGAGTGGTGTCCTGTGGGCCGTGATGCGGGAGAGCTCCTTTTTCTGAGATCCGATCCTTGGATGCCAGGAAGGAACGATCGTGGTGCTGAAGGAGGTCCTTTATTGCTCATAATGTGGGAAGATACATCATTGATGACGTCCGGTTTGATGACGTCCGGTTATAGGCTTGAGCGACAACAGCATGGGCTCTTGTTTGTTGCTGTGAGGCCATGAAATATCGCTCTCATAGCTTTTGGGCAGCTGCCATGGATGTTTGGACTTGTAGGGTGAGGGTGGCAAGCTATTTTGTTTGAACGTCTTGAACTGATGGTGATGGTAGAACAGAGAGATGGCCTCCTGCTGCTCAGCTCGTTGAGGGTGCCCCCCCAGCGTTACTGGTGGAAGCCTCTTGGGTCTTTGTCATCACCATATTTTTATCCACCATTATTGTCGTAGAGGGAGTGTGAGCTTGTAGCTTAGTGTCACATAACTCTGCTTTCTTCCCCTTCCTGGCGCGCCAATCTGATGCTGCCAGATCACCATCCTCGAACATCTGCGAACGTCCGATCGCCTTCTCCAGCGAGCCTGGATCTTTCGGCGAGCTTCTCTCGCCTGGGAGCCTGCAAAAAGTCTCGGGGGCCAGGGATTCCGGCGGGGACCCTCCGACGCTTAAGTCAATGCTCTGGGCACAGCCATGAGCTTGAGGAAGCTCGAAAGAGAAAGAGAGAGAGAGGCTCAGAGAAGAGCTCTCTGTGAGAAAGAATGAGCGTTTTGGAGTGTTATGAGTGCGTTCTTCGTTCAATTCAGTTCAGTTCAGTTCCCTCGTCGGGGGTCCCTCTTACCCAATTTATAGATGCTTAGAGTTTGTCTGGCTTGAGTGGTTGAGGCTCCATAATGATGACTTAATGGGTGGAGTGTCATAGCTGATGTCTGTGAGGCTTAGGGTGCTGCCACTTGTAAGAGCATTAAGGTGATGGCAGGGCTTGCCTCCTCTAGCATGTCAGGGCTGCAGGTCAAGTCCCATCAAATGTGGGTGGTTGCATAGTTGGTGGGTTAAGTTCCATCAGAGTGGGTAGCCTTTTGATTTGACCGCTGCAGGGAAGAGAGATAAAAGGTGGTGGAGTCTCATCACCATCACAAGCCACACATCCATCTGGGATGGAAGAGTTGGGAGTTGAAGCCAGCTATCCCTTGTAGAGCGTTGATTATAGAGTGCTTGCATGGCACTGTTCATGCCTAGGCCGACTGAGGCCGAGGTGGCCGAGCGGGGCCGAGCATTGTTTGTGCCAAGGCCGACTAAGGCCGAGGTGGCCAAGCAGGGCCGAGCACTGTTCGTGCAGAGGCCGACTGAGGCCGAGGTGGCCGAGCACTGTTCATGCCGAGGCCGACTGGAGCTGAGGCCGACCGAGGCCAACTGAGGCCGAGGCCGAGAAGGAGCTAGAAGCCGGGACAAAGCTAGAGGCCGCCGAGGGAGCTTGGGGCCGAGCCGGGACAAAGCCGTCACGCCTCGGTGAGGAAACATAGGAAGCAGGGTGGTCCAAGCGATGGCATCTAGCCTCCGTGCTAGTCTGGGCCCACCTGGAGATGCTTGGCCTTGAGCTGATGATCTTGCCAAGCTCCTTTTATGGCTACGTGCATGTCCTTTGTCATCCCACCATGATGCTGTCCATCGTCTAGTCGGAGCTGGGATAGAGAGCTTGGAGTGGAGCCACGGATGAAACCATCCATGGCCGAGAGCGGAGTCAAAGAGGCTGTCCCGCACAATGCTGAGAGGCCGGGAAGAAGCCGGAGGCAGTTGGAGGCGGTCGAGGACTTCTATGAGACGGAGTCAAGAACTCATCGTTTCAGCTTTATACGCCATCCTTTCTCATATAATGCCTTAATATAGGGGAGAGAATAAGGCAATAAATGTCTTAGAGCCAGCATGTAATGGGACGCAGGTGGCCTTTATGAGGCCATAAATGCCTTGGTGTGAAAGATATAACTTGGTGGAGGAGCAGGAGCGAAGCGGGATGAGATGAGGCCGAGCGGGAGCGCTGGGCCAGGCCGACTAAGATGATGCCGGGGCGGGGCCGTGATGCTCTATTCTATTAAATGCTCTCTAAGTCACATAAATGCATAAATGCCTTAATAAAGGAAAAGAATAAGGCAATAAATGCCTTAAAGGCTATGGATGCACGTGGCCTTGCCATAAATGCTTTGGTGCGAAGGAGATAGCGCGGTTGTAGAAGCCGAGCTAGAGTGCCGAGGCGGGCCCACTTGAATGAGACAGGGCTTGAGTACCAAGGCGGGGCCGACTTGAATGAGTGCCGAGGCGGGACCGACTTAAATGAGGCGGGGCTTGAGTGCCGAGGCGGGGCCGACTTGAATGAGAGTGCCGAGGTGAGGCCGACTTGAATGAGGCGGGGCTTGAGTGCCAAGGCGGGGCCCACTTGAATGAGAGTGCCGAGGCCGGGTTTTGAGTGTGGAGGCGGGGCCGACTTGAATGAGGGTGCCGGGACCGACTTGAATGAGGGTGCCGAGGCCGACTTGAATGAGAGTGCCGAGGCGGGGCCAATTTGAATGAGAGTACAGAGGCGGGGCCGACTTGAATGAGAGTGCCGGGGCCGACTTGAATGAGGCCCCGGCGGGGCTTGAGTGCCGAGGCGGGGCCTACTTGAATGAGAGTGCCGGAACGGACTTGAATGAGGGTGCCGGGGCCGACTTGAATGAGAGTGTCGAGCCGACTTGAATGAGGACGGAAGGCGGAGACTAGGCTGACCTGACTTTCTCTTCTCTTCTTATTCGTGACGCTCCATTCCATTAAATGCTGGCCAAGTCATTATGACCGCACCATTAAATGCTCCAGCCTATTGACTTGACTGCTGGATATTAATGACAGAAGGTGGCCCTTGTGATAACTACGCACCCCTTTTCCCTCTTGTTCTCTTCTTGTCATGACGAGATGCTTGTTACAGCCAGAAGCAATGTCGTGGAGGAAATATTTAATACCGGCCAAGTTCTTTGTAAAGAAGGCTGAGTAGACCAGCGATGCCGCCTAGGAATTAAGCCGTCCAAGAAGGCCACCACGGCGGCCTAAGAAAATTGTCTAGAAATTGCTATTTTGAGAAGAGGCCGTCCAAAAATTGTTATCTTTATTGCCCATGGGTCAACTGGCCCCATCAAATATTGCCTAGACTTACATGGTGGGCTCGGCGTTTTTCTTCTTCTTACGCAGTGTAGCCGCACTAATATCGCGGAGAGTATTAACAAAGAGGCTGATGGGGGGTAAAATCATCATTGCATTAATGTCCGTGCGAGGCGGCTAAGGCTAACCTCCTCCCTTCGCCCCTTCCGGGCTTCCGTAGCTCGGCCCCCTCCGGGCTTCCGTAGCTCGGCCTCCTCCGGGCTTCCGTAGCTCGGCCCCTTCCGGGCTTCGTAGCTCGGCCCCCTCCGGGCTTCCGTAGCTCGGCCTCCTCCGGGCTTCCGTAGCTCGGCCTCCTCCGGCTTCCGTAGCTCGCCCCTTCCGGGCTTCCGTAGCTCGGCCTCCTCCGGGCTTCCGTAGCTGGCCCCTCCGGGCTTCCGTAGCTCGGCCCCTTCCGGGCTTCCGTAGCTCGGCCTCCTCCGGGCTTCCGTAGCTCGGCCTCCTCCGGCTTCCGCTTCCGGGCTTCCGTAGCTCGGCCTCCTCCGGGCTTCCGCTCGGCCCCTTCCGGGCTTCCGTAGCTCGGCCTCCTCCGGGCTTCCGTAGCTCGGCGGCTTCCGTAGCTCGGCCTCCTCCGGGCTTCCGTAGCTCGCCCCTAGCAATCCACGCCCCGACGTCTACCTCCGCGGAACCTGACGCGGGAGAGCTCAAGTCTACCCGAGCAGCACCTGGCAGGAATCATATTGAGACGTGGCCTAAGACCTATCGTAACCGCCCCAGGTCTACTCACCCAGATCCCAAGACATCAAGGAGCTCTCCCAGCCGTCGATCCCTTAACAGACAAGGCGTGGATTCTAACGGCCCCACAACGGCCTGATTCTGTCTACCCCGTATCTTAACAACCTCAGTACCTTCCAGAAGACGCTCAAGTCCCAGGTGACAGTCTATAAATACATTGGCAGATTCCCTCAGGTACGCAACTCTGTACGCACACAAACCTCCACTCTCACTCTCCTCTCTCCCGGCAGCTCGTCGGTGCTCTGCCCTTTGGAGCCTCCGATTGGCCGCCCCCGGAGAGGTCTCCCGGAGAGATCCACCTCCTCATTGTCTGGTTGATCGCCGATTCCTTCACTGACTTGAGCGTCGGAGGGCCTTCCGCGGAGGACCACCCCCGCGTCCTCCGCGTGTGGGCTTCCTGTTTTGCAGGTCCGCCGCACCCCTCTTCCTGAGGATCGACCGCGCCCGAGTCGGAGGACGGATCCCGGCGGCAACAGATTGGCGCTAGAGGAAGGGCCTCAAGTCCCATTAAAACTTGAAAAAGGAGACAAGGATCTTGATCCGGAGAAGAACCTCTCTGATGGCCAACCGGAAGAGAGCAACCTCTGATGCTCCAAGATCAGGTCGCCTCCCAGAGGCCTGATCCGACTGGCGCCACAGCGCCGCAACCCCCACCTGTCGAGACTCCGTCGCCGCCTGCCATTCCGGTGACCCAGGACCAGTTTGCTACGCTGGTCCAGCAAGTCCAGGCTCTCACCCACCTGGTCCAGGAGCGTCTTGCACCTCCTCCTGCTTCGCATCCCCAGAAAGAAGCGACGACTTCTTCTTCACCGGCAACCTCCTCCTCTGATCCGCATGAATCAGCGGATCCCCCACATCGCCCCAGGGGGGACAAACCGGTCCCTCGAACCGGTTGCGATAGAGATCTTCCCAGATCTCGGCGAGCCCGCTCCCTCTCTCCGGCAACGTCTCACCATGATTCGACGCCGTCCTTGCGGTTCTCCCGCCCGCTCCTCCTCGCCGGTGAGGAGGAGATCCGCCGTCAGATCCAAGAAATGCGTCAGGAGCTGGACGCCGCCAAGCAGATCCATCCTGCCCCAGCCCAAAGCAGAGCAGGGCATCCCTTTCTCTAAGGGGATCATGGAGGAAGTGATTCCCTCCCACGTCAAGCTGCCAACCGTCGAGCCCTATCACGGCTCCACTGATCCGGACGACCATCTCAGCAGCTTCCGGTCAATAATGATGTTCCACGGAGCATCTGATGCGATCCTCTGCCGGCCTTCCCATCCACCCTCAGAGGATCCGCCCGAACCTGGTTCAACGCCCTGAAACCAGGTTCCATTGATTCATTCGACGAGCTGAGCCACCTTTTTATTGGCCAGTTCGTCAGCAGCCGCCGCCACCGACGGAGATCCGACTCCCTCTCCGAAGTCAAGCAAAGAGAGGGGGAGTCCTTGAGAAATTATCTTGGCCGTTTCAACAAGGCCATGTTGGAGGTGGACCACCTTAATCATGAGGTGGCTATGTCCGCCCTAGCGGGGGGAGTTTCAAGGAGAGCGACTTCTATTTGGCAATGGAAGTCAGCTACCCCCCATGTCTGTCTGATATGATGGCCCTTGCGGACAAATACGCTCGGGTCGAGGAGTCGCGGAGAATGGCCCGCGCTGAGCAGCAAGAAGAAGCAAGAGCCCAAAGTTCCCGACAGACACCGCCCTGTCCGTCGGCCAAGTCCGCCCCGCCGCCAAAGAGTCCCTCCGCTGCCGCCAAGGAATCGCTCCCGGAGTCCCCCAGGCGATTCGATCGCTACACTCCGTTGACTGTGCCCCGGGCCTCATGGAGATAGAGCGCCAGCTTCCCCGACCAGTGCCTCTCCGAGGGAACCCAACCCGGAGAGATCCCGCCAAGTACTGCCGCTACCATAGGGAGCATGGCCATGACACTGAAGAATGCTGGCAGCTGAAGAACGAGATCGAGAGACTGATTCGGCGGGGACGGTTGGACCAGTTCAGAAGGGCACCCGAGCCGCAGCAGCAAGGAGGTGATCGCCAGCCCGAGCTCCCACAACTCCCTCCTCCACCAAATCCGCCCGTGGTTGGCCGTATCAACATGATTGAAGAGGCCGGCGGATCGAGCTCCAGGGGCAATGGTGATGCACCGGTGCCAAAGAAGGCGCGCACGGGCGAGCTCTCCTTTTCTGATGATGATCTTCTTGGGATACAGCTTCCCCATGATGACGCACTTGTTGTATCCCTAATTTGAACAATTATGATGTAAGCCGAATCCTGGTTGATAGTGGAAGCTCGGTAAACGTTTTGTACCTCGGTGTGTTTGCCAGGATGAAATTGCTCATGGAAAACCTTCGAGCCGTGGATTCCACCCTGATGGGATTCACCGGCGACGTCATCATCCCAGAAGGAATCGTCACCCTGACGGTCCGCGCAGGAACCTGGCCCCTTGTAACCGTTGTACAGACCGACTTCCTAGTGACCGACCTCAGGTCCCCATATAACGCCATATTCGGCAGGCCCGGCTTGATGTCTCTCAAGGCGGTTGTCTCCATCCCGCATCTGTCTATGAAGTTCCCCACCGAGCAAGGAGTTGGAGTGGTTCGGGGAAGTCAAGCCATGGCTCGGCAATGTTTCGTCACGAGCCTTCAGTCCAGAATGCCCGAGGTTGACGGGCTAGACGCTCGTGAGGACTTCGCCGAACAACGGGGAGAACCGGCGGAAGAGCTGGAAGAAGTACCGCTGGACGAAGCTCGGCCCGACCGAACCATAAGGATCGGGTCGCTACTCAAAGGAGAGCCTCGTCGCGAGCTGATCAGATTCCTCCAAAGCAATGCGGACATCTTCGCCTGGACCGCCTCCGACATGCCAGGAATTACCCCGAAGTCCTCGTCCATCGTCTCAATGTGGACGAGATGCACAGGCCTGTAAGCAGAAGAAGAGAAGCTTCGCCCCAGAGCGGCAAAAAGCCATTGAAGAGGAGGTCGACAAACTCATCAAAGCCAACTTTGTCCGAGAGGTGAATTACCCAGTTGGCTGTCAAATGTCGTCATGGTGAAAAAGTCGAATGGCAAATGGAGGATCTGCATCGACTTCACCGACCTCAACAAGGCATGCCCGAAGGACAGCTTCCCCTCCCTCGGATCGACCAGCTTGTGGATGCCACCTCGGGCCACCAAATGCTGTCATTCATGGATGCCTATTCGGGCTACAATCAGATCCGGATGGCCCCCGAAGATGAAGAAAAGACCGCCTTCATAACCGACCGAGGTACCTACTGTTACCGAGTTATGCCTTTCGGTCTTAAAATGCAGGAGCGACCTACCAGCGGCTGGTCAACAAGGTGTTCAAGGAGCAAATCGGCCGGAACATGGAGGTGTATGTGGATGATATGCTGGTCAAAAGCAAGGAAGCGCTGCGGCATGTTGAGGACCTCGCGGAGAGCTTTGCCACGCTGCGCAAATATGGATGAAGCTCAACCCAACCAAGTGCGCCTTCGGCGTCAATTCTGGGAAGTTCCTCGGCTTCATGGTCTCCCAGCGGGTATCGAGGCTAACCCTCAGAAGATTCAAGCTCTCCAACAAATGGCGCCCCCAGCGTCTATTAAAGAGGTCCAGCGCCTAACCGGGAGGATAGCGGCCCTTAACCGCTTCGTGGCTCGGTCAGCCGAGAGATGCCTCCCCTTCTTCAAAACTCTCCGATCGGCCAAAATTTCCAGTGGACTCCTGAGTGCCAGAAATCATTTCAAGATCTCAAGAAGTACCTCGGCTCGCCTCCGCTTCTCAGTAGTCCCCCCAGGGAGACTCTATTTTGTACCTGGCCGTTTCAGAGGCGGTTTGTTCGGTGCTAGTCAAAGAAGAAGGCAAGGTCCAGAAGCCGATCTACTATGTGAGTAGGCTGCTCCGCGACGCGGAGACGAGGTACACCAGGATTGAGAAAGATAGTGTTGGCCTTGATCACCTCGGTCCGGAAGCTGCGGCCATATTTCCAAGCACATTCAGTGACGGTCCTGACCGATCAACCCATCAAGGCGGTGGTCCACCGTCCAGAAACATCGGGGAGGATGACCAAATGGGCCGTCGAACTAAGCGAGCATGACATACATTCAACCTCGCCCGGCCATCAAAGCTCAAGTGCTGGCCGACTTCCTCCTCGAGTGCACCATCCCGGAGGACGGCTCTACCCCAGACTCCCGAAGGACCAAAACCTGAAGCTCGGTGGCTCCTTCACGTCGATGGGTCGTCCAACGCCCATCACTCCGGTGCGGGTTAGTTCTCACCAGCCCGAGGGGATGATCTTCGAATATGGCGTCCGATTCTCCTTCCCGGCTTCCAACAACGAAGCCGAGTACGAAGCCCTGTTAGCCGGTCTCCGGATCGCCCGCAACCTGAAGGTGGAAAAGCTTAGCGCCTTCACCGACTCTCAGCTGGTGGCCGGCCATGTGCGGGGAGAGTTTGAAGCCCGAGAACCTATGATTCGATATCTCCAAGAGGTGCGCCTACTTCCTCCATTTTTTTGAAATTCAAATTCCTAGATCGGAAAACGCCCGTGCCGACCTACTCTCCCGATTGGCAACCACGGAGACAATGGATGCTGAACAAAAATTCCATCTGGAGACTCTGGAGAAGCCGAGTATCATGGAAGCCGACCGGGTGATGCAAATCGAGCCGAACCATCCTGGTTCGACCCTATCCTCAGCTATCTCAAAGAAGGGTCGCTCCCCCCGACCGAAGAGAGGCCAGGAAATTGAAGCTGCAGGCGACCCACTATGTATTGATTGACAACCAGCTTTACAAGCGGTCTTTCTCCATGCCGCTGCTCAGATGCCTCCGCCCATCCGAGGCGGACTATGCTCTACGGAGGTACATGAAGGGATTTGCGGCAACCATCTGGGAGCCGGTCCCTATGTCACAAGGTGCTGCGGCAAGGCTATTATTGGCCGACCATGCAGAAAGATGCGGACGATCTAGTCCGAGCCTGTGACGCCTGCCAGAGACATTCAAGCATCCAGAGGCTCCCTTCCGCCGAGCTAGTTTCTATATCCTCCGCTTGGCCCTTTGCCAAGTGGGGGATGGACATCCTCGGCCCATTCCCGCTTGGCGACGGGACAGCGAAAATTCTTATTTGTCGCCATTGACTACTTCACCAAATGGGTTGAAGCGGAAGCAGTTGCCAAATCACCGAAGCCGGGCCAGAGACTTTGTGTGGAGGTCCATCATCTGCCGGTTCGGCCTCCCCACATAATCACCGATAACGGCAAGCAGTTCGACAATTCCAAATTCCGCCAATTCTGCGAGGAGCATGGAATCCGTCACCACCTTACTTCGGTCGGGCACCCACAAGCCAACGGAGCGGCCGAGGTAACCAACAGGACTCTCCTCCAAGGAATCAAAGCTCGCCTCTCCAGAGCCCAAGGCAGGTGGGCGATGAGCTGCACCATGTCTTGTGGGCCTATCGCACCACTCCGAGAATCCCGACGGGAGACCCCATTCCGAATGGCTTTCGGCACGGAGGCCGTCATCCCTGTGGAAATAGGCCTCCCATCTTTGCGGGGAGAGTTACTCGGAGGAAGCCAGCAACGAGCAACTCCGCACCAACCTCGACTTGGAGGAAGTCAGAGAGAAGGCCCGAATCAGGACGGCTGCCTATCAACAGAGGGTGGCTCGGTACCATGCCTCCAGAGTCAAGGGGAAAGCCTTCCTACCTGGCGACCTTGTCCTCCGGAAAGCTTCTGTATCCAAACCGCTGGAGCAAGGAAAGCTGGCGCCGAACTGGGAAGGCCCGTACCAAATCACGGAGATCATTGGGCCAGGAACCTACAAGCTGCAGGATCTCGATGGGAAATCCGTCCCCCGAACGTGGAACTCGGACAACCTCCGCAAATACTATCAATAGGGTATGTCCTTTACGCCCATTGTTATTTTCCCAAAACTGTGTGAATCATTATGCACCATATTGCCATAAATCGTAAAGGAAATAGATGCTGCTTACCAATCCTCGGCACAACCGAGTTATCTGCTTGAACAGGAAATCTCCGAACCTTGGCAGGGCCAAGTAAAACTCCGAACCTCGGCAGGGCCGAGCAACAAATCTCCGAACCTTGGCAGGGCCAAGTAAAACTCCGAACCTCGGCAGGGCCGAGCAACAAATCTCCGAACCTTGGCAGGGCCAAGTAAAACTCCGAACCTCGGCAGGGCCGAGCAACAAATCTCCCTTGGCAGGGCCACTCCGAACCTTCTCCGAACCTTGGCAGGGCCAAGTAAAACTCCGAACCTCGGCAGGGCCGAGCAACAAATCTCCGAACCTTGGCAGGGCCAAGTAAAACTCCGAACCTCGGCAGGGCCGAGCAACAAATCTCCGAACCTTGGCAGGGCCAAGTAAAACTCCGAACCTCGGCAGGGCCGAGCAACAAATCTCCGAACCTTGGCAGGGCCAAGTAAAACATTTCTCCGAACCTCGGCAGGGCCGAGCAACAAATCTCCGAACCTTGGCAGGGCCAAGTAAAAAACCTTCTCCGAACCTTGGCAGGGCCAAGTAAAACTCCGAACCTCGGCAGGGCCGAGCAACAAATCTCCGAACCTTGGCAGGGCCAAGTAACTCCGAACCTCGGCAGGGCCGAGCAACAAATCTCCGAACCTTGGCAGGGCCAAGTAAAATTTCTCCGAACCTCGGCAGGGCCGAGCAACAAATCTCCGAACCTTGGCAGGGCCAAGTAAAACATTTCTCCGAACCTCGGCAGGGCCGAGCAACAAATCTCCGAACCTTGGCAGGGCCAAGTAAAATGAACCTCGGCAGGGCCGAGCAACAAATCTCCGAACCTTGGCAGGGCCAAGTAAAATATTTCTCCGAACCTCGGCAGGGCCGAGCAACAAATCTCCGAACCTTGGCAGGGCCAAGTAAACTCCGAACCTCGGCAGGGCCGAGCAACAAATCTCCGAACCTTGGCAGGGCCAAGTAAAACTCCGAACCTCGGCAGGGCCGAGCAACAAATCTCCGAACCAGGGCCAAGGGTCTTTGAGCCATGGCAAGGCCAGGTAAAAACCACTCGGGCTAAAACCCCAGCAAAAGGTCTAACCTATGGCCTCGACCAAAGCCGAACGGCCCCCAAATAGTCCCCGAAGGACTTCGTCCGGTTTGAAACGAGCGCGTTGAGTAAAAACCATCGACGCGCAAGAAAAGCCACCATTGGCAAACCCACTCTCGAGGCCATCAGCCCCACGTAACGGCCAAAGGCCCCAGGCAGAGTTAGGCGATTTCCCTCTCTGCCACTGGAAATCCTTTCGGGTAACGCCCCTATAACCGTCGTTCAAAGAGCCTACATTAGCGCGCAAAAAACGACGGGGCACACCCCCTGATTCCACGATGAAGGCCATAAACTCTTAAAGAAGGGACTTCAAAAATTTTCATTCATAAAAAGGAGCTACAAAGAGGCAAAAAAGCAAAAACAAGGGGCAGAGGCCCTGGAGTCAGTCCCCCGAGGCCAAACTCCTCCAGGCGTCCGTCAGGTCAGCCACCTGCTGACGAAGGGACTAATCTCCTCCCTCTGCCGACCATCACCGGCGTGAGGCCTCCGCCTCCCGACCGAAACGTCCAAGAATTCTTCGGCGTCCTCGCAAGCCGCTCATTGTCGCGAAGGCCCGACGCAGGCTCAGCCCGTCGACAGTCACGGAGGTGCCCTCCCCTCCGACGCGGCGGCTGCTAACCGAGGAATGCGAGTCACTTGACGATCGCGCTGGAGAGGCCATTCTTTTTAGCTCAAACCGAGGGATGGCCAAACCAATCCCCCTCGGTCATATTTATACCCGCCAGGAGGTATCCCGATCGGCCGCGCCGCCGCCGACCCATGAGAGTTTGCCACGTGTCGCCATTCTAATGCGTGAGGAATCCGAAAGAGTCGCGCCCTATCCCGAGTAAGATCGATAAGCGCGAACAGATTGTTCGTTCCCCAGGCGAACATTTTCCGATCTGTCGCCCCCTGCATTAAATGCATTCGACGCTTCCCCAGGCCGCTTAATACGCCCCTTCCTCGGAAAACGTGGAAGTCCGCGCTCGGCCGATAACTTGCCCCCTCGTAAAAGCGTGACAACCGCCCGTTCCGCTCGGCGCCCGCGCCAACCTAACGCGTGGCCTGCAACGGCGGCTGATCGCTCCCTCCGAGCTAGAAAGGTCCTTGAACCTTGAGGGTAGGAAAGGGTCTCCGAACCTCGGCAGGGCCGAGCTAGAACCTTCGTAGGTCTCCAGGGCCGAGCTTGGTCCTCGGCAGGGCCGAGCTGAACCTCGGTCCTAGGGTCTAACCTCGGCAGGGCCGAGGTTGTGGTCTCCGAACCTCGGCAGGTCTTTGTCTCTCGGCAGGGCCGAGCTGAGGGTCCTCGGCAGGGCCGAGCTAGAACCTTGGCAAGGGTGAACCTTGAACCTTGAGGGGTAGAAACTCGGAGGACTAACCATGACAAAAGGGTTTCCCCGAACTTCGGCCAAACCGACCTACGATACTCGGGCTCCGAAAAAGCGGCGCAAAAATACCACCGACCAAGCAAGGAGCGTATTTCGCCGAACGATCTACGAACGCCGCATACGAACCTCGATTAGTTCGGGTCGTGGATCCTCGTCTAAGGACGAGCGGGACACTTTTGACCCCACAAACAACAATATAAAGTTCGGCACAAGAAAAGATAGAGATTGAAAAACAGAATATAACTCTCTTTATTGCCGATCATGATCAATTACAAATGCCTCACAGGCGTTACAAAAGCATTGAAATGCATAAAATAAAGGCAAATACAAACTCGGCAACTGCTCCAATCCTAGCGACTGCGATGTTCCACGCCGGATCGACAAATCAGGCAAACCAAAATCAGTCCGCTGGGCAGGATGAATTAAAAGATCCAAAAGGAGGCATGGCCCGCGGATGCTGATTCTGAGGATCCGGACGATCCCCCTCCCCTAGGAGGGGGTGCTGGATCGCCCCCAGCCAAGGGAACCGGGGACCATCCGACCCCGGTTGCTCCCATCCCTCCCGTGGCAAGGATTCCCCTCAGAGAAGGCGGGAACCCAAGCCAGCGAAAGAGGGAGAGCGTGCTACGGGGGTGTCCATGCGCTTCCTACCCGCCCCCCGAGCAGCCGCAGACACAACGGAAGCGCATATGTGCGCTCTCCGTATGATCTCTGCCCCCCCATGTGCGCTCTCCATATGATCTCCGAGACTCGTCCCCTAAGGGCGAGCCATCCTTCAGCTGCTCCCCGGTCGCCCCAGCTATCCGGCGGCAAGGAGCCCATGAAAGGAAGTCGATCCTCCACTCGCAACAACAGAGAAAAGCATAAAAATCCAAGAAAAAAACTTTGGGGATAGCCAGAGACCCCTTTTCCCCTTTTTATAGGCAGGAAAGACGGGAGAGCCATCAGAGCTGAAGTCCCGAGATTCAAACACCTGTCCCACGCCTCCACGTGGTCCCTCAGGATTGGCGCAGCACCCCACTGCGCGCCAACCCACCGCCTGAACCAGGACGTGTACGAGATCCTTCCTGATCCCGAATCACAGTCATTAAATGCAGAAAATCGTCCGCTGACGCTTCGAAAACGGCGGGCTCAGAAAATCGTCCTTTGAAAAGTACTGTCCAATAGTGGACGGTTGCGTGCGCATCGCAACGAGGTACCTGCATGGGAAAAGAGCACCTTCCGGAAAGCTCTGATGCAGCTTTATGCCCCCCACTCTGCCGTATCACCACTTCTAGTAAAGTAAAAACCGAATTGCCTGCGGGACAGCAGGGCGCTGGCAGGATGGCAGGAAGCGCGAAAACCTATGTCGGCCCCAGCCGACCTATTTGTCGGCCCCCGAGTCGGCCCCAGCCGACCCATTTTGGTCGGCCCCAGCCGACCTATTTTGTCGGCCCCAGCCGACCTATTTGGCCCCAGCCGACCGGTGGGTCGGCCCTAACCTATTTTATCCGTCGGCCCCAGCCGACCCATTGGCCCCAGCCGACCTATTAGCCGACCTGTCGGCCCCAGCCGACCTATTTTGTCGGCCCCAGCCGACCTATTTTATCGTCCGTCGGCCCCAGCCGACCTAGCCGACCTATTTTCCTGTCGGCCCTATTTTCCGTCGGTTGTCGGCCAAGCCGACCATTTGCCTATCGGGCCGGTACGTTTTCCTGTTTCGAATAAGGATGACCCAAGGCCTCAGGGGGCCATGGTCGTTCACAACCGAGGCTAAACGACAGCGAAATCACGCAAGAAACACTCAAATAAAACAGGAAATTCTTTCACTGAAAATGTCAAATGTCTAAAGAACGAAGATACAAGAGCGTTCCTAAGAACCAGGAGCTGCACAGCTTTGGAGGGCCCTCAGTTACATCTGCGGAGGTATGGCTAGGCTCGCCCTTCTCCAATGTCTTGCCCCCTCGGCGGCAGTTTGCGACCGTCCCTCAGAAACTGCAGCTTCGCTGGGACCAGGGGCGGCGCCAAGCTCGGCGTCAGAAACATCGGTATTCGTCTTCATCTTCTTCTTCTCGGACTCGCCATCTTCGGAATCTTCGACGCTCAGGAAAAGAAAGGTCCCATTCCGGGTGCTCGCTGAGAATCCTGCTGTTTGCACTCTTCCTTCCCATGATGGAAGGCGTCAACGCTATAGCGTCTTGCCTCCCCTGAGTATGGCGTGCTGCGTCTTGGCCTCCGCGTCTGCTTCTCAGCCTCGATCACCTGGGCCTTCAGGATGACGTTTTGCTCCTCGAGCTCGCTAGCCCGCGTCTCGAGCTCCGAGCTCCTATCGCGAGCGGACGCAAGCTCACCTTGAAGAGCCCGAACCTCCGACTCCATCCTTGCCATCTGAAAAATCCAAGATGTTGGCCCAGATGGCAACCCAAGAGGGAGGGAGGGTGAATTGGGTTCTTAAAAATTTAAGTCCTTTTTAAATTTGATTGATTAATTAGCAAGATGTGCAAGTGAGATTAATTAATAAGCAAAGAACATGCAGTTTATAAGAGAGATAGAGATAGAGAAAATGAACACGGCAAACACAAAAGTTTTATAGTGGTTCGGTGTATCCAACACCTACATCCACTCCCAAGGATCACTTGGGTCCACTATAATCACACCGATTACAGCTGAGTTGTTTTACAAGATCACAACTCTAACTTGTTGTTTTCACCGGGATCACAACGAACCCAGCTGGTTTTGCGGGCTTACCAGCACAAAAACCCTACACGTTGTTTTGCGGGCTAACAACAAACCTTACTCGTTGTTTTGCGGGATCACAACGAACCCAACACAAGCACTCCGGCTTGTAACGAGGTAAACCTACCTCCACTGATTCAATCCACTGATTGAACCAGTAACCAAGTGAAATCAAAGTATTTTTAACAAAGATGCTCCTTCTTGAGCAGATATACAAATTTAAGAATAAATAAAAACTAGGGTTAGAAACGCCTGATGGTTTTCCGGATGATTGCAACAATGGCTTTCTCCCTTTTCTCCTTGAAGAGTTGAATCGATGCCTCAGCAAGATTCCTCAATCGTTGATAAGCTTTGGAGAATGTGTTGCCTCTTTTTGAACTTGGAATGGCTGAAGCTTTTGCACGTTGGATTGCTTTTTGCCTTCCTCTTGAGCTTTGAGAGTTGATCAAATGATGCACACGAATCTCTCTCTCAAATGCAAAGATTGAATCTCTCCTTGAATCAATGATTCTACAATACTCTCAGTTTCCCCCTTTTTGATATTCAATAGGCTCACTATTTTTCTCTCTTTTTCAATCTCTCTTTTTATTTGAATCTGGCTCCTCTATTTATAGATCCTGAAAAGATATAGCCGTTAGACACAGTAAAATATAGCCGTTGATTCAAAATATTACCGTTGGTGCTGATGTGTCAACTCAAAAATTACCGCCCAGATTCCGGGGAGTCGGCTCGAGTACTGTGCGAGTCGACTCGAACACGCGAATCCAGAAACGCACCAAAAAGAGAGTTTTCAGGGGTCGACTCGCGAAAAGCTGGGAGTCGACTCGGGACTTTCAGGGGTCGACTCGCGAAGAGCCGGGAGTCGACTCGAGAGGCACTCAAAAATGAGTCTTTCTGCCGTCTGAGTCGAGTCGGCTCGCACAGTCATGAGTCGGCTCGAGAAAGTTCAGGGGTCGACTCGGAAACTCTCGAGTCGGCTCGGGACTGATACAAAAATCAGAGAACATTCTGATTTGCTTTGAAAATCATCCCAATCAATTTTGAAATATAAATATGACTTGAATAATGTTGATTTAACAGTAATGCTCAATTTCAAAGCATTTTCATTAATTCATTGATCTTTAAAAGAGTGGTATAAAAAATCATTTTTGAATTCAAAAGTATAGCTCACTGAAACATATATTCAATTGATTCAAAAACTCATTACACATTAACAGTTCATAGTTTCCAATTTGAAATTGCTCATAGTAAGAATATTTCATTGATTGACTTAACATGTTCATAGCCTTTTAGAAAGTGAAGTAATGTCTTTTGGAAATCATCAAAATCAATAAGTTGGGGCAATTATGTTTCAATAATTTCTCAACAATCTCCCCCTTTTTGATGATGACAAAAACGTTGAGTATATGCATTATAACATTGAAAGATTTATGATATCAAAATCAGCTTTTGTGTTCATGGAAAAGCTCCCCCTCAATGAGGTAGCTCCCCCTAAGAACCTCAATTCAAAAAGGATTTTTAAATTTAAAAACTTAAGCCAAATAACCTTTTTCTTATTTAATTCTCTCCCCCTTATTTAATTAGGGCAATTAAAAAGATGATGCAATATACGATTATATAAATCTCTCCCCTTTTTTGTAATCAACAAAAAGGTTGAAATGCATCAGAGCATCAACATGGTTAATTCATTCGAATTCATTCAGCATTTAAGTTATCAATTGAGTATTGAGATATTCAAAATTACCTGATTAAACATAAGCATTCAAAGACATTCAAATGTACTCATAATTGAAATGAACATGACTTTTCTCATTACTTTAAAAGTACATCAAATTACATCAAAATGTAATACAAGCTTATGGAATCAAATTTAAACTAACTTAGATTCATCAAAGTTCAAAAACATTCATATTAGAGCAAAATTTCCTAGGTACAATCTAGGAAGGAAATTTAGAGATACAACTAAGATAAGTATTAAGTTCATTTGACACGCTTGAATATCAAACTTTTTAAGTGTCCAATCATCTCCATGATATCATCCTTTTGAGATTTGCTAAAATCATTTATGGTTACTTGAATTTGATCAACTGCTGCATCAATATCTCTTCGTAACTGATTGGTTCTATCAAGATATACATTGGATCCATCGGCTATCCCTTGAAGTCTTTCAAAGATATTCTTAAGCTCGGCATTGAGAGAATCCACATGAGTACCAATAGAGAATGAAAATAAGTCAAGCCTTGAAATGATATTTTCCTTTAATTCTTTAAAGTCTTCTCTTAATTGACCAATCTCTTCTTTTCTTTGATTATCAAACTCAGCAAACATAGATCTAAGTTGACATAGCTGCTCATCTGAAAATCTCACAGAAGTAGATGAAGCCTGAGGTGGAGGAGAATAGTGCATGCTAGGTCCTGCCTCAGATGGTCCAGCAGCAGAAGGTCCAGCCTCGACCTCAGCTCCAATGTCCTCAACTCTGTCCTCAGCAGCTCTAATATCATCTTGACCTTTTCTTATCCAATTACCATTAACTTTCTTGAAGCCCATGCGGTGAATAGTGGCCAGTGAATAGTAGTCAGTATGTCTCAAATTCTTCTTGGGCTCACTATCACTAAAAATAATTCCTTGGCTTCTGAATAACTGAGTTAAGATCATACCATAGGGAAGACATGATTTCCTTTTACTTCCACAATCAGCCATGTACCATAAAATCATGATGGGTAAGTTGATTGGTTTCCCTGAAACTACAGCATCCATGACAAATATATCCCTCTCAGATAAGTAGTCAAACCGGCCTGTCTTAGGGAATAGAATTCTGCTGCAAATGTTGTGTAGCAATCTTAAGTCCAGTGGCAGCTGACTGGCGAAAACTTCTTCAAATCCCTCAAAGTTTCTATTCAATAATCTGGTGAGGGCAGGAGACCTATCCTCTGGTTCAAAGGTGGAGGGTCCTGATAGGGGTAAGTCCAATAGCTTAGAAAGAATGATGGCAGAGACATTCAAACAAACTCCTCTGACAGTACTGACCAATCCATTGTCTCCTCTAGATAAATTTCTATAAAACTCTTTCACCAGTGCAGGGTATGTAGGACAGTCTAGGGAGCATATTTTCTCAAACCCCATTTCTCTCAACTGTGAACCTACAAGTAATCCCTCTCTCAAACAAATCGAAATCAAACTTCCTTCCAGTGGTAATGACTCTACTTGCAAAAAGGTCTACCTGAGGAGTAGAGACAGTAGGAGCAGGTGTATCATCCGAAGAGGAAGTAGACGAAGATTCCGGAGTCGGCTCGCGGACGGGTCGACGCACGGTCTTCTTCCTTTTCATCCCGGCACGGCTACTACTGACACCACGGGTTTTGGGGGCCATTGATTTGATTGGAGTGAATAATCGGAAGTATTTGGAAGATTTGGAGGGTTTGGGAGATTTTTGTAGAGAGAAACGAAGGATTAGAAAAGTTAGAAATGACCGTCGGGTCGACTCGTGCCCTAGATATTCAACCTGGGACCACGTCGAGTCGACTCGCGCATAACCTCGAGTCGGCTCGCCTAAATCACAAAAAGAAATCCCGAACTCGAGTCGACTCGCCCATACCAGGAGTCGGCTCCCAAGTTTCAGAAAAACTCGAGTCGACTCCGGTACACACCGAGTCGGCTCGGAGACCATTTCAGAACAAAAAAATTGAAAATTTTCTGAATGTTTGAAATGATTCCGGATTTGATTTTGGGTATGATTCATAATCATTGAGTCTTGATAAATCATTTTGATATGAATTCTAGATACTATTTCCTTAAGATTTTGAGGAATTGAAAGAATTCTAGATGCATTTCCTTAAGTATTCCAAAATTTATTCAAAAGGATTACAAATTCCTAATTCTCCTCTAAGATATTCAAACCTTTCTTCACTTAGGGGTTTTGTAAAAATGTCAGCTAATTGTTCTTCAGTGTTTACATACTAAACAGATTTCATTATTAGCTACATGTTCTCTTATAAAATGATATCTAATTTCAATGTGTTTTGTTCTTGAGTGTTGAATTGGATTTTTAGTTAAATTGATTGCACTAGTATTATCACATTTATGGGTGTCTTATCAAGTTTGATACCATAGTCTTCAAGTTGTCGCTTAATCCATAGGATTTGAGCACAGCAACTTCCAGCTGCAACATATTCAGCTTCAGCAGTAGATAATGCAACTGAATTTTGCTTTTTGCTAAACCATGAGATTAAGTTACTGCCTAAGAAATGGCATGCACCACTTGTGCTTTTTCTATCTAATTTTACATCCAGCATAATCAGAATCAGAATATGCAATTAGGTTTAATGTTGAGTCTCTAGAATACCATAAACCTACATTTTTAGTTCCACTTAGATATCTTAATATTCTTTTAACAGCAATTAAATGTGATTCTTTAGGTTCAGCTTGAAATCTAGCACATAAACATACTGCAAACATTATATCTGGTCTACTTGCTGTTAAGTAAAGAAGGGATCCGATAATACCTCGATAATACTTTTTGATCAACCTTCTTACCTTCTTCATCTTTGTCTAGCTTGCATGAAGGACTCATTGGTGTTCCAAGGGGTTTGATTGTTTCCATACCAAACTTTTTGAGAGTTCTCTTGTGTACTTGGTTTGGTTGATAAAGATTCCCTCTTTGCTTTGTTTGATTTGGAGTCCAAGGAAGAAGTTGAGTTCTCCCATCATGCTCATTCGAATTCTCCCTGCATCAACTTAGCAAATTCTTGACAAAGAGATTCGTTAGTAGCACCAAAAATAATGTCATCTACATATATTTGTACTACTAGTAAATCTTTACTTTTTCTTTTTAAAAACAAGGTTTTATCAACATTTCCTCTTGTAAAATCATTTTCTATTAGAAATTTACTTAACCTATCATACCAAGCTCTAGGTGCTTGTTTCAAACCATATAAAGCTTTGTGCAATTTAAAAACGTGATTTGAAAATTCATGATCTTCAAAACCTGGTGGTTGTTCTACATAGACTTCTTCATTTATAAGTCCATTTAAAAATGCACTTTTACATCCATTTGAAATAAATTAATGTTCATATGACATGCAAATGCAAGTAAAAGTCTAATGGCTTCTAGTCTAGCTACAGGTGCAAAGGTTTCATCAAAATCAATACCTTCTTCTTGATATATCCTTTTGCAACTAATCTAGCTTTGTTTCTAATTACTATGCCATTTTCATCTAATTTATTTCTAAAAACCCATTTAGATCCTATAACAGAATGATCTTTAGGTCTTTCCACTAAAGTCCAAACATTATTTCTAGTGAATTGATTTAATTCTTCTTGCATAGCTAACATCCAATTATTATCTTTTTCAGCTTCTTCAATAGTTTTAGGTTCAATTTGAGATACAAATGCAAGATGATTACTAATGTTTCTCATGATGATCTAGTTCTTATTCCTTGAGATGGATCACCTATAATCAATTCCTTGGGATGACTATAGGCATATCTCCAATCTCTTGGAAGATCTAAATCATTATGATTATCATTAACATCATCACCTTAGTGAATCATCATCTTAGCTTCTTGTTCATGATCTGAAGATACATCAATATTAAGTTTTTCAAGATCTTTTTCAATTGTTTGTATCTTCCTCATCATCAATCTTTTCAGAACTTGTGCTAAAGATTCATCAAAAACTACATGAATAGATTCTTCTACAATTAAGGTTTCTTGTTAAAGATTCTATATGCTTTACTAGTTGTTGAATAACCTAGAAAAATTCCTTCATCAGATTTTGCATCAAATTTTCCTAAGTTATTTTTACCATTATTATGAATGAAACATTTACATCCAAATGCATGAAAATATTTTATATTTGGTTTTCTATTCATTCCATAATTCATAAGGTGTTTTCTTTAATATTGGTCTTATTAAAGCTCTATTTAAGATGTAACATGCTGTGTTAATAGCTTCCGCCCAAAAGTATTTGGTAGTTGCTTTCACATAGCATGGTACGGGCCATGTCTTCTAAGTTCTATTTTTCTTTCAACTACACCATTTTGTTGTGGAGTCCTAGGTGCTGAAAAATTATGATTAATTCCATTTTCAGTGCAGAAATTTTCAAATAAGTGATTTTCAAATTCTGTTCCATGATCACTTCTTAGAGACACTATGGTAGTGTTTTTCTCATTTGTGACTTTCTTGAAAATTTCAGAAATCGAGAAAGTCTCATCCTTGTGAGCTAAAAACATTACCCAAGTGTATCTAGAATAATCATCTACAATCACAAGACCATATTTCTTTCCTCCTAGACTTGTGGTTCTAGTAGGTCCAAAAGATCCATGTGAAGTAGCTCTAGTCCCCTAGAAGTTGAAACAATTTTTTAGATTTAAAGAACTTCTAGTTTGTTTTCCAAATTGACATGCATCACAATTTTATTATTTTCAAAATCTAATTTAGGTAAACCTTTGACTAAATCCATTTTAATTAGTTTTGAAATAAGGTGTGTGCTTGCATGACCTAATCTACGATGCCACAACCAACTAATATCATTAATGTTAGCATTATCAGTAATTAGGCAATGACTACTCTTAGAAGTTTTGTCTGTGTCAACTAAGTATATATTGCCATTCTATAACCAGTAAAAACAATGCTATCATCAATGAATTAGTTACAGTGCATAAAGAAGATTTAAATGAAACATTAAAGTTTTTATCACATAATTGACTTATGCTAATTAGATTATGCTTCAAACCATTAACATAAAGTACATTATCAATTACTATAGATGGAGTTATGCGAACTTTACCAAGGCCCAAAATTTGACCTTTACCGTTATCGCCAAATGTCACAACTCCACCAACTTTTCTTCTAGGGTGATGAATTCCTCTTTGTCACCCGTCATATGTCTTGAGCAGCCGCTATCAAGATACCACTTCTTGTTTGATCTTTTGGCCACAAGACATTCCTGCAATATCATCAAACTTTATGTTAGGTACCCAAGCTTTCTTGGGTCCTTCATGGTTAGTAGCAATAAAAATTGTTCCTTTCGGAACCCATATTTTCTTAGTTTTAATATTTTTAATTTCTTGTTGTTCATTAAGGTTTTACATTCAAGGATTTGTGTCCTTTTTGATTGCATTTAAAACAAGTAATATTGCTTTGGTTAGCTTTTACAAAAATATTTTTTAATGATTTTTGTTTTCTTAAAGTGTTATACCCTAGCCCAGCTTTGTCAAAAACAGCCTTTTGACTATCTAGAATCATGTTTAATTTAGTTGAGCTTAAAGTAAATTTCTCAACAATGTCTTTATATTTTTTACTTCTTTCTTTAAACAATCATTTTCATTTGAGATTGATTCTTTTTCTTTAATTAATTTTTCATTCTCAGATTTCAGCAAATCAATCTTATGAGTAAAATCATTTTCTTCATTAAGAGAAGTTTCTTCTTTATCTTTTAAATCTTTAAGTACAAGTTAATTCATTTTTCTCCTTAACTAAATTTAAGTTTTCATTTTCAAAACTTTATATTTCTTTTTCAAACTTTTAAAATCAATCATCAATTCATTAAAGCTTCAAACATTTCATCAAATGTAAATTCATCATCGGGGGTTTCGGAACTTACCTCGTCATTGTCGTCGTCGTTGGCCATGAAGCAAATATTTGCAACTTCTTTTTGTTCTTCTTCTTCGGAAGAAGATTCATTGCTGTCAGTCCATGTTGCAACATATGCCTTCTTCTTTTTCTTGAAGGTCTTTTTCAATTGTGGACAATCATATCGATAATGCCCGGTTTCTTACACTCATAACAGATCAAGGGGTCTTTCTCTTTGTCCTTGTCCTTATCTTTCTTTCCTTTTCCTTTTCTCCTTCCATTTTATTTCCAAATTTTCGTTTTTGGAAGGGTTTCTTTTTCCTCAAAAATCTCCTGAATTTCTTGGCCAAAGAGCAGTTTCATCATTATCATCACTATCATCACTGCTGCTCTCTTCCACTTCTTTTCAGCCTTTAGAGCAATGGTTTTCTTCTTTTTAGTTTCCTCCTCAATATGCTGCCTCATTGTCAATTCGTGGGTCATGAGAGATCCTAGAAGCTCCTCTAAGGGTAGTGCATTGAGGTCTTTGGCTTCTTGGATTGCTGTGACTTTTGCTTCCCACGATCTTGGCAATGACCTGAGTATTTTGCGAACAAGATCAGCATTAGTATAAACTTTTCCTAGACTTTTCAAACCATTCACAATATCAGTAAATCTAGTGAACATGCATGTGATGGTTTCAGTTTGTTCCATTGTGAATAGTTCATATTTATGAACCAAAATATTTATCTTTGATTCTTTTACTTGGTTTGTTCCTTCATGTGTAATTTCCAACCTATCCCATATTTCTTTAGCGGAATTACAAGTAGAGATGCGGTTGAATTCATTTGAATCTAAGGAACAATATAAGATATTAATGGCTTTGGCATTAAGTTGAGCCATTCTCCTATCATTATCATTCCAATCCCTTTCGGGCTTTGGAACAATAGTGCCATCAATAAGGTGTGTGGGTGTACTAGGTCCATTTAATATAACACCCCAAAGCTCATAATCAGAAGCTTGAATGAATATCCTCATTCTAGCTTTCCAATAAGAATAGTTTGAGCCATTAAAAAGTGGAGGTCTATTCGTAGAATGACCTTCAGCAAAACTAGAACCACTTTGTGTTGCCATAATGACCTTTAGCTCTTGATCGTGAGATCAAACTCTAAATGAGCACTATGCTCTGATACCAATTGTTGGCCCAGATGGCAACCCAAGAGGGGGGGGGTGAATTGGGTTCTTAAAAATTTTAAGTCTTTTTAACTTTGTTGATTAGTTAGCAAGATGTGCAAGTGAGATTAACTAATAAGCAAAGAACGCAGTTAAAAGAGATAGAGATAGAGAAAATGAACACGGCAAACACAAAAGTTTTATAGTGGTTCGGTGTATCCAACACCTACATCCACTCCCAAGGATCACTTGGGTCCACTATAATCACACCGATTACAGCTGAGTTGTTTTACAAGATCACAACTCTAACTTGTTGTTTTCACCGGGATCACAACGAACCCAGCTGGTTTTGCGGGCTTACCAGCACAAAAACCCTACACGTTGTTTTGCGGGCTAACAACAAACCTTACTCGTTGTTTTGCGGGATCACAACGAACCCAACACAAGCACTCCGGCTTGTAACGAGGTAAACCTACCTCCACTGATTCAATCCACTGATTGAACCAGTAACCAAGTGAAATCAAAGTATTTTTAACAAAATGCTCCTTCTTGAGCAGATATACAAATTTAAGAATAAATAAAAACTAGGGTTAGAAACGCCTGATGGTTTTCCGGATGATTGCAGCAATGGCTTTCTCCCTTTTCTCCTTGAAGAGTTGAATCGATGCCTCAGCAAGATTCCTCAATCGTTGATAAGCTTTGGAGAATGTGTTGCCTCTTTTTGAACTTGGAATGGCTGAAGCTTTTGCACGTTGGATTGCTTTTTGCCTTCCTCTTGAGCTTTGAGAGTTGATCAAATGATGCACACGAATCTCTCTCTCAAATGCAAAGATTGAATCTCTCCTTGAATCAAATGATTCTACAATACTCTCAGTTTCCCTTTTTGATATTCAATAGGCTCTCTATTATCTCTCTTTTTTTCAATCTCTTTTTTTCTATTTGAATCTGGCTCCTCTATTTATAGATCCTGAAAAGATATAGCCGTTAGACACAGTAAAATATAGCCGTTGATTCAAAATATTACCGTTGGTGCTGATGTGTCAACTCAAAAATTACCGCCCAGATTCCGGGGAGTCGGCTCGAGTACTGTGCGAGTCGACTCGAACACGCGA
Source organism: Calamus simplicifolius (assembly GCA_900491605.1). Taxonomy (NCBI): domain Eukaryota; kingdom Viridiplantae; phylum Streptophyta; class Magnoliopsida; order Arecales; family Arecaceae; genus Calamus; species Calamus simplicifolius. The sequence continues at coordinate 78,613 of UESW01004470.1, read as the reverse complement.
ATCCAGAAACGCACCAAAAAGAGAGTTTTCAGGGGTCGACTCGCGAAAAGCTGGGAGTCGACTCGGGACTTTCAGGGGTCGACTCGCGAAGAGCCGGGAGTCGACTCGAGAGGCACTCAAAAATGAGTCTTTCTGCCGTCTGAGTCGAGTCGGCTCGCACAGTCATGAGTCGGCTCGAGAAAGTTCAGGGGTCGACTCGGAAACTCTCGAGTCGGCTCGGGACTGATACAAAAATCAGAGAACATTCTGATTTGCTTTGAAAATCATCCCAATCAATTTTGAAATATAAATATGACTTGAATAATGTTGATTTAACAGTAATGCTCAATTTCAAAGCATTTTCATTAATTCATTGATCTTTAAAAGAGTGGTATAAAAAATCATTTTTGAATTCAAAAGTATAGCTCACTGAAACATATATTCAATTGATTCAAAAACTCATTACACATTAACAGTTCATAGTTTCCAATTTGAAATTGCTCATAGTAAGAATATTCATTGATTGACTTAACATGTTCCATAGCCTTTTAGAA
>UESW01004470.1:41505-71523 GCA_900491605.1 Calamus simplicifolius | reverse complement strand
TGCTCATAAATATAAGAAGAAAACCGGTTGCATTAGGAAAAGAAAAGATGAATTTTAACAAGAAATCATACAGAAGATCTTCGCCTGAATGCAAGATAGAGACGATGGGTGTAAAAATCCTCAAGCCCTAGGTAGATCGGTGCTTATCCCTGTTTCCAATGGCAACCAGATCCCTCTTAGAAACCAAATCCAACACATAACCTAAGGAAAGAGATAGAAAACTAGAAGAGCCAAATCGAGGAAGAATCAAAAGCAAGGAAAAAGATGGGACCTTGAGGTCTTTGGATTTCGACCAATCGATGAGTTTTTGGAAGAAATCCCTCAGCTGCCCGAAGGCAATGAGGAGACCGTAGCTGAAGAGGGTCGTGAGCATGGTCAATTATGACAACCTCACCATCGTTCCCTTCTCCCGGTCCTCGAAATCGCTATTGATCGCAGAGAGAGAGAGAGAGAGAGAGAGAGAGAGCAAGCGAGATCTAAGCAGCAAAGGAGGGCAGGAGAGATCAACAAGGATGTGGGTGAGGAGAGATGAAGGAGGGGAGCAAAGGTTTTAATAGAGAGGGGAATGGTCGTCAATGGCATCCGGTTTCAAAGATGTCGAAGTGAAAGAGAGAGAGAGGTGGCAACGAAGTCATGAAGGCGAGCGGCAGAGGCTAGGAGGCAGGAGCTAGGGTTGAGACTTGAGGGCGAGCGGACGACGGGGCGAGCGGAGCGGAGGAATTGAAAAATAAGGCACGGGTTAGGGTTATCCCAGATTCGGGTTGACTGCAACCCGAACAAGAATATTTCGGGTTTGGGTTGGGCAAAGGTGAGTTTGAGTACCGCTTCAATTCGGGTTCGGCGAGCCGGATTCGGATTGAACTTGGCTCAAGTTGCACCCCTAACCAACGATTGTCAACGGTTACTACTTTTGGTGTTGTTTGATGTAAAAAAATTAATAAAAGTATGTATTTTTTTAAAATAATTTATTTTTTATTATTTTAAATTTTTATTTGATTTGAAATTTAGTATTTTAATTTATTTCAGTACAATTAATATAGTATTATTTTAAATAATATTTGAATAATATGAAAATAACCCTATATTTTATTAGGAATAAATAAAATTTTAAAAAAATCTCAAAAATATTCCTGACCAAATGATAAAAAATAAATTATCAATTTATTTATTAATATAATTACTTAAATAAATTATTTTTATTAATAAATTTATTATTATTATCTATTAAAAGTTTGCATGTTATGTATATATATTAGTAACGGTTAGCAAAAGAAAAGTGAATTATACATTACTATTTTATGATGGATATTGTTATGTACATATATTAGTAACGGTTAGTCAAGGTTACATCTTTTTCTCTTTTATTTAATATTATAATTTTTTGATAGAGAGAGTAATACTAATAGTCAATTTTTTTTTTTCAGCCACTGCCCTTGAAACACGGTAAAGAAAATAGGGCTATTCCATGAAGGAGCATGGAATATGAATTCTAAAATAAAGACGTTTGATTGAAACACCAATTCCTATAGGGTCCACCATCTTTTTTATGTCTATCTAAGAAAATAGCATGGAATAAGACCCTATTCCATTCAGAAATAGGGCATCCAAACACTACCTTTGTGCCTAACCTCCCAATCTAAAAATCAAAACTTTAAATCTCCTAAGCCTGAAACTTAGGTAAGGTTCACACCAACCACCCCAACTCTCAAACGTTCTAGTCAACTGATACATATATATATATATATATATATATATATATATATATATATATATATATATATATATATACATATATATACATACATATACATACATACATACATACATATATATATATATATATATATATACAACAATGCAGCACACATGCGGCATACACACAGCCCATGCGGACGGTCACATGCATGCACGATAGTAGTATTATATATATATATATATATGACGTTCCAATAAACGTTCTATAAATTCGATCTACAATTATTATTATTTTAATAAATTGTAAATAATACCGTGCAAACAAAATTCAAGAAAAATGTTCCAAACCTTTCAGCAAAAACAATCCATTACTAAAGCTGCTAGTGTCATAGTTTAAGGCATCAAAACAAAATTCAACCGCGTTTTGACCAACCTGCAGAAAATTCATCATGTAAATAACACAATCAATGATCATCATATATATGTAGAGGAGAAACGGTGGAGAACTAAGTTTGTTCATCCTTCAAATTTGTAAAAACGTAAGATACTAATATATAAAATGAATTGCTCCATAACCATGAGTACAAAAATGAATTGCTCAGCCGCCCAACGCACGCATATGAGTTTGAAAACTACGGTCTATTTCTATAACATTCAACTGGTACACTGCAAATTAGTCAACTTTCATGCAATACAGAGGTGGATACAGGAAACCTCTGTTCTATCACACAAAACTACAGATTATTTAACTTTATTATACAACATAACTGGGTACAAGAAACCTCTGCCATAGCATCATAACGTCTAAACTATAAATGGAGGCACCCCACACTGACCCTATCCTGGTTCTGGGACCGGGAGGCCTTTAAAAGTAGCATTATAGAACTAACGCTATCGAAGGACTTGCTCTGCTCTCATAGTTCTACGAAAGTCGGCCTGAAATCGCGTCTCAGGCTTCATCGATTTTGAGGGTCTCTATCAAGCGTTTTTGTACTTTTTGGGTCGTTGCTCATCCACCAGCTCTTTGGCAACTACAACCTTTTGTATAGGCCATTGCTCAGCACCTCTAGGTAGTCACCAATGTGGACGCATAGAGCCTCTGGGGCCTGTGGGATTGCTCTCCATGCCTCCCCGTTTCTGTCGATGACCTGGAGGCCTTGGCTAGTCTGGAGAAGGATGGTTAAAAAGCCATAATCAGAATGAGGACCCAATCCAGTCATGTCACCTGGCTGGGACGACTTTGGGTAGCAGTTGATGGCCATGAGTTGAATTCCTTCATCAAGTTTGTCATTCAAATATCCCTGACCTAATCCCAGGCTTTCCAGTATAGCATCCATCAGTTGAAAGGCTAATCTTCTGCATTCAATCGCATACTGTCCGATCTTCTCCCTGATAAAAAACAAGCTTGGTAGTTTAGAACATCTTCGCTCATGCTAAGAAATCTGGGAAACATGCGAAAAGTGTTATGTATGTATTTTGTTCAGTACCTTACTAAAGCAGGATGAAAATTGCGCATGGGTGGGTTGAGGTTGGCATACCTGTAGCCTTGTGGCTCTAGTGGCCAGAACTGGACCCACTCACTGAGGGGATGAGCATGGTGTTTGAGGAAAGCTCGAGCCTCACTGATACCACCATCCTTTGAGCTTGCGTCATATCTCACGGGCTTCCAGATATCATCTGACGCAAATTCTTCTTTTGCTTCCTGGGGCAATTCAAAAAACCCCGAAGCTGCTTCAAGAGCGCTGTTAATGACTGCTGTGCTTATGACCTGCAAAGGGGTTAAGATTAATTCTTTATGCCTGCCTGCGAATTTATATACAAGTCACCCTCCAGTTATTTTACTACTGTTAACTGCCTCTTTTGTTCCTTTCTTCTTCTTCTTATTCTTCTTTAAATTTTTTTTTTGTGTCCATTCGTGCTTCTGACGTAACTGGCATAAAGATAAAGGTCTGCCTGTTCTTGTCATGCATTCGTCTGGCTGAACCTTATGTTTTGATGAGTTCTCATCAATTTTTTTTTGGAACAAGCGAGCGATCACACTAGCCTAATATGAATCAGTCTAGATAGATCCGAATACAAAATTTACTTTAACAGAGAAGGACAGGAGTCGTCCGTCCTCCAGATCCACGAGCCGCCATGCTGAGCCACAGAAGAAGCCACTCAATCCGCTGCCGAATTGGCTTCACGATAATATGACGGATCTGGGCACAGTCGACCTCACGCAAGATAGACCAAATATCCAGAAGCATCGGATTAGCAGGGCCGGAAAGCTAATCCTTCTTCTGCAGCCAAGAAATAACCGTCATGGAATCACCCTCGATCAAAATCCTCTGAGCATGAGCGTCCTGACTGCATAAAATGCCCGCCCAAGCCGCGTAAGCTCGGACATAGGGACGGAGGAATCAATAGTACCAAACCTCCCACTCCCAGCAAGTCACCATGAGGGCCACGGATGACAAAAGCAGAACCAGCAACTCTACCACGGACACTCCCATCAAAGTTGATTTTGACAAACCCTAGAGGGGGGATCCCAGGAGATAAAAACTGTATGCCGGTTGGCTGTCGTAGCAGCAGGGGATCCTCTAAGGCCAGAGACATCAGAACCAACCCGGGCACAGTCCGTAACCAGAGATCTAATCTTCCTCACAATCCTGAGGGAAGAAATAGAATTCTCCGTAAAAAGAAGCTGATTCCTAGATAACCAAATCTGATAAGCCGTGGCAGCCCAAAGACTACTCTTCTGCAGAGAAGCTCTACGAATATCAAGAAGGAAGAGGAGCGAGGTGAACCCGAATCAGCCGAGTGCCCTGCATTTCAAGAGGATGAGATGGAAATGCATGCAATTGAGGACGACACAAGGGCTCCTGAAACATCACTTAGAGATCCAAATGGTAATGTCCAAGAAATTACGGATGCAAATGTTTGGTTTCCTTTCGATGATAATGAAACTGAATCACAGTCCGATACGGCATCGGATGTTGAACCAACATTTCATGAAACAAATGACACCAATTAAACATAGAGGTTTTTTAAAATTTAACTTTTTTATAAGTGTTAAATTTTACATAGTTAATCATTAATCGTAATTTAATTGTATGAATCTTTAGTATTTTCAGTATGACGGGCAGAGGTAGATCTACCGACGACAGACGGAGTGAGCAGGGACGTAGCCCTGCTGCATCAGATCACATGAGCATCGGAGATGGAGAGTTCGGATTTCCAGCAATCGCACAGCCTTCGATCTCTAGCAGTATTACCATCCAGCCGATCGGCACATACCTCCAAGAGTTCTTCCACCATCGGCCGCACCGTACTTCGACTTGATGCTCAGGGGCAGTAAGTATATACTAATTAAAAATATGTTTATGTTTTTAAGTCAATTACTTATAAACATGCATTTTTTTAACAGATTTATTGAGCAGCATCATGTATCCAGCCACATCAGCACTGTATTTCAGAGGCGTGCAGATTCCAGTGGCTACGATTGGTGCCACGTATCTCCAGCCACGAGGGAGTTTTATTTTTCTGAGTTTCAGGTAAACTTATTAAATATATTTATTACTGATATAAAAATTTCTTAATCTTAATAAATTAGAAACTAACTGTTTATTTAATGCAGAAAAAGTTTACGTGGGATCCTGCCAGCCATGATGCCATTAGGGCAGCATGGGAGGCTCTGACGGGACACCGATACTCCGACATGCTTCATTGTTGGAGGTCATCGGGTTAGCATCCTGCGCAGTGCCAGAGGGTATTTGGCACGAGTGGCAGTAGGCCTGGCAGTCCGATGGCTGGCGCAGGAAGGTCCGCATCAGCCAGCACGAACCGCCGATCTGAGAAGGGCGGTCCTGGCACGGGTCTCTCCCGCCATACTTCGGGCTCCATTTCGATTCAGGAGCACAGACGGCGTATGGTAAGAAAACATAAATATTTTGATTACTATTTTAGTTCTTTACAAATATTTTATTAATATCAATTTTTTTATTATTATAGTCTGAGCAGAGGGCGGAGATCCTGGTGAGTTTCGTCTATTCAGGGCGACACACACCAGGAGGGACGGTTCCTGGGTCGACACGCGATCACGGGAGGTTGCGGTAAGAAATTAGATTTATGTAGTATCTGTTTAATTTCTAAAATTTTATTTTGAGAAATTTATTAACTCATTTATTGTTGATTTCATAATTTAAAGACACGAGTCGAGGAGCTTCGCTCCCATGCATCGCAGGTCGACTCTACTGATGGGGAGACGCCCGTCGAACTCTCAGCAGAGGAGAGTCGGCGTATGTTTTTGGAGGTTGCTGGTGCCCAGCCGCGAGACCGCAGGGTCTATGGTCTGGGCACTATAGCTTCTACATATTTTTCCCATCAGGCCTCCAGCTCGTGAGTTTCTGGTGATATTCCTCCCGAGCGTTTAGACGACCTTCGGAGATCTATTGCAGAGGAGGTTCGGCAGGAGGTCGAGCAGGATTTCGAGGATCGTATGCGAGGCCGGGATCAGGAGATTGCAGACATGCGAGATGAGATGCATCATTTGCGGGATATGGTTAGCCGCTTGTCGCAGAGTCTCCAGCTTCTACGTGATCGCTCAGATTCTTGATGTATTTTTTTTTTTATGTTGTACATGAAACTTCAAAATTTTAATATATATTTATTTTTGTAAATTAAATGATTATTGTTTGGATCAATATGAGTGAAGAAATGTTTCGATCAATATTTAAATGTAACGAAATTGTATTAACCGTTTTAATTTTAAATTTTTATTTTTAAAAAAAATATTTATTTAGCGACGCATTAGCGACCGCAATTGCATCGCTAATATTTTTAAAATTATTAAATATTGCGACGCAATGAGCTGGCGTCGCAATATTTTTAAAAAAAATTAATTAGCGACGCATTAGCGGCTCAAATTGCATCGCTAATATTTTCATAATATTACTATTAAATATTACGATGCAACGATTTGGTGTCGCAATATTTTTTTAAAAAAATTTAATTAGCAACGCATTAGCGACTAAAATTGCGTCGCTAATATATCTAAAATATTATTAATAAATATTGTGACGCAGTGATCTCGCGTCGTAATATTTTAAAAAAAATTTATTAGCGACGCATTAGTGACTAATATTGCATCGCTATTATATTTAAAATATTATTATTAAATATTGCGACGCAGCTAAATGCATCGCAATATTGCGATACAATTGAATGCGTTGCAATATTTAATATTAATATTTAAAATATTAAAATTTAGTTTTAAATTTAGCGATGCATTTTGGTGTGTCGCAATATTGCGATGCATCTCTGCATCGCATAGAGTCGCTGTTTTGCGACGCAATTGCGACAAATTATGGTTGCGATGATATTCTCAGCGACGCAGTCATTACGTCGCTAATGCATCGCAATAGCATGTTTAGCGATGCATTTGGGCATCGCAATTTTTTTTTCTTGTAGTGCAAGCAACATACAGTGGCAGATTCAGTGTGCGAGGTAGAGTACATCGTTGCATCAGATGCTGCGAAAAAGCTGTGTGGCTACGAAAGTTTATCTCGAGCTTGGAATGGTACCTTCCATAGATGGACCAGTCCTGTTGTACAATGATAGCACTGGTGCCATAGCTCAAGAAAAGGAACCACGAGCACATCAGCGCACCAAGCATATACTGCATCGGTTTCATCTCATTCGAGAGATTGTAGAATGAGGTGACATAAATCTTTAGAAGATTGATGGAAAGGAAAACCTAGGTGACCCATTTACTAAAGCACTCAGCATCAAGGAGTTTGAAGACTATAAATTGAAGATGTAAATTAGATACTGTAATGAGTGGCTTTAGGCTAAGTGGGAGTTTATTGGGAATTGTATCCTAAAGCCAATCATTTGATGATTGTGCTAATGTAAATTACATATAAATTGATATATTAATAAAAGTTATTTGGCAGTTTATTCATTACAAGAACATCTTCTTAAAACTCCTAATAGTAATGATGCCCTCAGGGTCTTCCTTCACGATAAAGGAGGATTTATCTATGAAGGTCCTCAAAAGAGTTCGCGACCAAATGATATACTATGAAAGGGCCATAGTACTATCAATTATAGGATGTTGTATATCATATTTGTTGGTTGTCCTCTTAACCAAGGAGTGTAGAGACACTGGTATGACATACAGTGAAAGTGCAGGAGTACATTTCACTGAACGTGACTCATTTCCGGATACTCTGCTATCAAGAGTTAATCCGAAAAGATATAGGTATAAGTATCCTTTAGACCTGAAGATCACAACTGGTGACTTGCAAGCAACTCATTGTACTTAGGTGCCGGACCACCTGGATTTCTAATCCAGCTACGAAAGGTTACTGGGTGCAGTCAAGTACTTGTGGTAGTCAGTTGTGGATCAAGATGGAATTTGACCTATCCCGTTAAAAGGTGAAATGCTTGTGTTTCAATTTAGCAAGACCTTGGCCAAGGCACTTCATGTGAAAGTCACATGATCACTAAAATTGAAATCACTTTATGGATTTGCTGTTTAGAGTTGACGTACAGGATCTTAAGCCATCCTTAGCATTTGTGGTCAAAAGGATGAATTATACGGTAAATGTTTCTTAGGGTTCTTGGAGTTTGCTCGGTAACTCTTTGACCTATCTGGACGTCGGGTTCCATTGCTAGATGGGCACATCGATTAGTATAGAAAGTTATTTTTATGCTACCGGCTTAGGTTCGAAACCTAGAGGTCACACGCATAGAAGTTTCCTAGGATGATCTATTTGCTGATCAATGATTGAGAATCGTATATGATTTAATTAATCAATTTGATTGATTGAATTATCTCAATTGGGTTAAGTACAAGTGAATAAGATTCAATTTGGTTTAAGTCTATTAGAAGGACTAATTAATTTCAAATATTGATTTAAAATTAGACTTGATTTGGATTTAAATAGATTCAGGACTTGCCAAATTTGATTTGGGCTAGGACCATGATCTATGTAGGTTCAGTCCAATAAATTCAGATCAGCTTAAATCAAAACCTGAACCCAAACCTCTTGTATAAGTATCTCTCACATGATGAGATAACTAAAGTATGAGAGATTAAATTCACATATAGAATTTAATATGTAATATTAATCTTTTCTAAACGATTCCGTTGAAATTCTAAAGTGTTAGAATTTATATGGAATAAATGTGCCTCTTTGAATCAACCAGGCGATGAAATTCTAAGTGTTAGAATTCACATCTCTTTGGTTCTCACCGAACGTCGAAATTAACAAAACGCCGCGTCTCTTTGGTTTTCACCGAATGTCGGAATTAACCAAACGACGTGTCTCTTTGGTTCGGCGTCTCTTTGCTTTTTACCGAACGGTGGAATTCTAAATGTTAGAATTTAATGGGATGGCTAAAATGAGACTATAAATAGAGGACATCCCTCACCAGATATGAACAACAACACACAATATGTCGTGGATTGAAATTCTAAAGAGTTAGAATAGAAAAATCCTGGTGATTCTGGTGTTAGCAAAAGTTTGGTGGATCTTGGAGGAAGATTCAAGTGGGAGGATTCAAGATAGCAAAGTTTTTTTCCACGAGCTAGCATTCTCGGAATTCGATCATTCGGGGCTTTGCGTGGACGATACTAGAGGCGGACGATCGAACAGTTGCAGAGCACAAAAGGATTTACCAACTGCCCTTAAGGTAAGTGATATGATCCCTAGATCTTAAGGCATGATTCAAGGCAAGAAGTACGGCTTCTTCCCTTGAGGATCAAGATATGATCTTGATGATTTTATTTATATGCACATTTTAGATCAAACGATCCTATATATAAGGCAAAGATATGATCTTGATGCATGTTAGATAGATTAATATTTAATCTTTAAAATTCTGCATTGATAATTATTATCAAATTTTAAAATATGCATACATCGGAGATTATTTCTCCCAACAAACCAGGGGCAAGAAAGAGAAAACAAAGAGAGGGAAGAAAGGGGGGCTGGGCCCAGGTTTGTCCCAGCCCAGTTAGCCTTTTGGGCTGATTTTTTGGGTCCTAAATTGGGCCAAGCCCAATAAAAGAAGAATACGTCTTGGATCAGTGTTGATTGTAGTTTCTTAGGATTTTTTTATTTTTTTATTTGGGCTTATATATTAGGAGATATTCAAGCCCAAATTGGCCCCAGAATTAAATTGGGTAGAGTTTAGAAGTCATTTTCATATGCTGATTCTGGAGATTAAAAATTGAGAAATTGATGTTGTAGGTACCCAGATGCCTAAATAGCCAATTACATTTTTGGATTAGCACCAGAAGGTAAGTAAGCCATTTATCATAATTTTTATGAATTATTAAAATATAAAAATTATGTATTTAAATGCTATATTGATACATAATGCATTATTTGAAAAATAAGAAAATGGATTGGTACTCTTATTTGCAAGTGAGCATTTACTATAATCATTTTATTATTTATTATATTTTATAAATTTGATACCTATGCGAACAACTAATCAATTAGCATGGTATTTGAAATTGTCAAAAGTTTTATAAATATACATGTATATTTGACATGTTTAAATCACTGTAATTGAAAAGTATATGAATTGCATTTTTGCAATGATACGTGCTATTTGGCAAATGTAACATGAAAATATACTTTGTGTATATGATAATAGTTCCATCATGGTCCGCTATAATATGATGTGATATATTGCATGACTCACTTGACACCGGGACCCAACTCTATGGGGCATATGGAGAACGCACACCCATGAGGTGTGTTGTGACAGGATATGGCAATATTATGCCACATGGCATCGGGACCCATTTTCATAGGGGGAATATGTGGAGGATACACACTTTTAGGGTGTGCTGTAGCAGGATATGATATGATGTGAGATGTTGGTTCCAGAACCCTGACTCCTAGGGGATATTTATGGAGGTTACACTCGAGGGGGGTGTTACACCTAAGGGGGTGTTCTGTTTATGAGGACATAGTGTATGGCCATGGGACATTGGTATAAAATAAATTTTTACATGCTATTTACAATGGTACAATGGTTTTATTCTGAAATTGTATATACTATACATATTTGCTTCTAAAATTAAAGAAGCATATGGTATGGATGTTTTGATAACATGGCAAAATGTATTTGATACTTGGAAGCTTTACATGTGTTTTACATGAAAATTCAATTTGCTAAAAGCTTGAAATGATTATATTATATTATACTGAAGATATATATTGATAAACGTTATGCTAGTTGTTTGTGTATAATAACCTAGCTAGGCTAGTGATATATGCATGCATAGGTTGGTCCTTATACTAGTGCCCAGCATTTTAAACTCAGCCACATTATATCCATAGACAATGATTGGTTCTACACCAGTCTCTTCGGCCCTCAGTCTTTTCATAGTGCTCCCTATTTAGATAAGTAAAAATTACACCACTTTTGCTAAAACTAGTATCATATGTTAACAGTAAACATATCTAGTATCTCAAATCTATCACGCCATAGCCACAAACCTATGACTAGTTTCATATGATCCTCTTCGACATACTATCCTTTCTCAATGCATAGCTAGTTCGTATACCAACATCATAACAACTCGTATCCATTAAGAGCTATAAAATAACAACCAAATCTAAAATTTTTAATAGAGGAAGGATTTGTTTGTTGAAGCGAAGCTGAATATGGTAAACTTACTTAGCTAATAAAGCTATTTAATCACTTTGATTTGGTTTAATTAAGCTTTAATTAAACCAATTGAGGCGTAATATAGATAATAGTTATGTTTGTAATTTTTTATCTTTCATCACACGTGCAATCAAATATATAATTAATAATTTTTTTTACATAATTAAGATATTTGTATAAAAAAAATCTTCTGCGATTTCTCATCTTTATTTTTTTTAGCCCTACACCAAATGCTCCTTTTAAGTATAAAATGATTATTAATACGTGCAAGTGATGAGTGACGCAGGCTGGAGCTAATGTTGATGAAGGCAAGGGCCCATGGGGTCCGGAAATGACCTGACGGCAGCCCTGTGTCATCAAAACCCGTGCAACAATAGAAATCCTATAATCGGAAAAAATCCAAGATACGGCGGTTGATATGACCCACACTCGAACTGACGGAATGAATACGTCATCTGAACTCACGTGACAGCAGCTTGTGCGCCGTCGGAGATCCTAGCATCCAAGCCCAAGTCAGCTGTCAAAGAAGAAGGCTAAGGAACCGATGATAGCCTGGTAACCATCATCCGATCCCACCCAACCATGCCCTTTGTTTCGTTTAATTTGTATGGAGTCATCCGTCCAAGCTTGGCTGGACTGATAATATCTCTTAAATTCATTTTCATATATAAATTTATCTACATATAGAATCTAAATTTAAATATTTAATTTATATATACACACACATACTTATTTCATGTGTATCCAAATATCTAGCTTTTATTTAATCTTATATTAAGATATATATACACACATACTTTTTAAGGAAAGACAAGATTTAACTGCAATATATTTTTGATTTAATTTATTTTTTATACAATGGTGCCTTAATTTGATGGTTCATAAAGTTAAACTCTCAAATTCTTACACTTATTTTAATTATACTATTAAAATGCTATTAATATTATATTTATTTAAATATATTTTTATATTTATATTAAATTATATATATATATATAGATAAAAATTATTAAAAAATATAACTATTTATAATTTAAGTGTCGATTTAATCCTAAATAGAGCAGAGTGAAGAAAGCAAATTCATATAGTCGATCCCATGTAATTGAAAAAAAAAAAAAGCTTAGATGAGTTGAGTTGAGTATATATATATAATATTTAATTTGAAACTAATTAATCTACCACAATTAAAGTTGATGAGATTTTTTTGATATATCTCTCACATATACATACATACATATATACATACATAATAATGGCTTCTTCACTTTATCCAATTATTTAAAAAAACATCTATTGGTTCAAAAACATGAGCGTAAAACAGTAGTTACTTGGAATAAAATAGATCAAGTGGCATGCAAAGTGATCTAACATGAAGTAGGTCAGACATGATTGGCATAAATGAGGCAGATATAACACTCGCATGCCATAGGCTATTTGTGGCCAAATGATTCGCCACTTATTTTTATCGTTTTTTTTTTTAATAATAAAAAAGATTAGTTTGTATTCTAATTTTTTTTTAAGAAAAAAACTCTTTAATCCTTTCTAATAGCTAAAAAGAATAAAATTTTAAATATATTCTTATCTATTACCTAAAAACACCCTATTTATCCTTCCAAAAGCTAAAAATGACTAGCCTAGAAAATCATTTTAGACACGCAGAGGCTTTGAACCCCATAAATACCCCCACTCTTATACCTTACTTCATAGCAAATTTTAAACTTTTCTAAGCTCTCCTACGCTCTCTTAAGTTCCCTATAAGTTCTTTTAATATCTTTTAATCTTCTTACAAGCTTTTCCATTTTCTCTGCAAGCTTTCCTAATCACTTCATAAAACCTCTTTACTCTCTACAATAGCCAGAGTTGGTAGCTCTCAATCTCATTTATCCCGTTAAATCTTCAAACTTGACTTGGAGGACATAAAATATATTGGGATCGATCTTGAGACAACACAGTCATAGAGCAAAACCAATGTTCCTCAGTCTATTAATAGTGTTGCCTTAGGCTTCAGGTTTAAGAATAATGTCAAAATTTTGATGTTTAAAAGCACTTTAGCATTGAAGAGATCATGAATAAAGGGTTTTATATTTGTAAGAAAGTCTATTGCTCCATTAATACTTATTCAGGAGAAACTAACCGTTTATTTTGGCACTATAAACAGAGGATCAAATAATTGCGATGGCAAACTACCTATCTACCCATAAACAAAAGCGTATGCATATAATTTTATTTTGTTTCTATAAAATTAATTTTAAAAATTAAAAATTGCAGGGCGTATGGGGTTGATATTAAAAATATATATTTTAAAAATAAAAAAAAATGCTAGGTTGTGCTAATGGGCTAGCATGTGCATGTGCTATGGCCATGCTAGATCCGATCCGGCCCGACTGCATTTGGCCGTGCCGGACCATCCGAGTTTTTCGGCACGGCACGATGGTTTGGCGCGCCGCAACGTTTGATACTGGAGTGCAACAATTTAGCTGACGTAGCTGATTGCATCAGGCACCACTGACTGACTGAGATCGTCGACCCACGCGCAGTCCCTGCCCAAATCGCATCCTTAAAAGGCTAAAGCGGATTGTGATGACGCCTAATCATCGGTCTCGAATGTCGGGAGAAGAGAGCTGCTTAACCTGCGGTCCCACGCCTGATCGAATGGCCTGCAAAAAGTCCCAAGACCAGAAGGATGCTCTGGTGGGGACCCTTCGACGCTCAAGTCAGTAACCGGGGTCACAGCTGAAAGAGAGCTCAGACGAGCTCTGAGGAGAAAAAATGAGTCCTCATAAAGAGGGGAGTCCCTTTCTGAGTATCAGGGTAGCGAGTGTATGAGTTTGCGTACATTGTTCCTGAGTGAACTTATCCTTTTATAGGGGGTTAACACCTGCACAACCACGTAGAGTTCCGTAAGAAAGGAATGTCCACGGGGGTTGTGGGGTTGCATGAATTTGGGCTGGTCGGTGGGTCCTGTCCCATTGGAGAGGAGAAAACGGCGGTTGGTGAGCTACGTCGCATCGGTCAGTGGGGCTGACAGGTAGTTAGGTCCAGTCCCATCAGCGGCGTGGCCAATGGATAGTTGGGCCTGGGGATGCTAGGCGGCGCATGTCAGAAGGACGGCGGCGTGAACAGCCAGGACCGTTTTGGGACCGACATGAGATAGCCTTGACCCCTCGGAGGGTGCCGAGACCGAGCAGGGCCGACTCGGTTGACCTGAAGATGCCAGAGCGGGGCCGACCAGGGAAGGTCGGGGCTGACTTGGCCGACTCGGAGATGCCGGGGCCGAGCGGGGCCGACCAGGGAAGGTCGGGATGACTTGGCCAACTCGGGGATGCCGGGGCCATGCGGTGCCGACCATGGAAGGTCGGGGCCGACTTGGTCGACTCGGAGATGCCGGGGCCAAGCGGGGCCGACCAGGGAAGGTCGGGGATGACTCGGCCAACTTGGGGATAATGGGGCCGAGCGGGGCCGACCAGGGAAGGTCGGGGCCAACTCGGCGACTCGGAGATGCCGGGGCCGAGCGGGGCCGACCAGGGAAGGTCGGGGCCGACTCGGCCGACTCAAAGATGCTGGGGCCGAGCGGGGCCGACCAGGGAAGGTCAGGGCCAACTTGGCAGATTCGGAGATGCCGGGGCCGAGCGGGGCCGACCAGGGAAGGTCGGGGCTGACTCGAAGATGCCGGGGCCGAGCGGGGCCGACCAGGGAAGGTCGGGGCTGACTCGGCTGACTCGGAGATGCTGGGGCCGAGTGGGGCCGACCAGGGAAGGTCGGGGCCGACTCGGCCGACTTGGAGACTCCGGGGCCAAGCGGGGCCGACTAGGGAAGGTCAGGGCCGACTTGGCCGATTCGAAGATGCCGGGGCCGACCAGGGAAGGTCGGGGCCAACTCGGCCGACTTGGAGACGCCGGGGCCAAGCGGGGCCGACCAGGGAAGGTCGAGGCTGACTTGGTTGATTTGGAGATGTCGGGGGGGGCCGTCTTAAGATTTGGATTTTGCCATAATTGCCCTCGTGGCTACGTCAGCCACATCAGATGCCCCCCCACCCTGAGCGCGAAGGGCCATGCGCCCGCTGCCCTTTGGGCGAGAGGGGCGCAAAAATTTAAAAAATGATTGCTCCTTAGTGCGCTTTTAATAGCTTGGTGAGCTGGCGCATCATCCTGAGGCAGTGTCTCTTCGAAAATCTTCCACAATCATGCGGTAGGTGGGAGCTGACGCTAGTGCCGGATGCCTCGAAGAGAAAGCCTATTGGGGAATGGAAAAAGGTAAAGGCTATCATTGTTTCTCATTTTCTATGCCCCGCGATTGGTCGGGGATCACGCTCCTTGGGGCGAATCGAGGCAACACGCCTTGGGTGCATGCGAGATTTTGACGGGCAGCTCGTGGCGCAATAGGAGAGCACCATGTGGTAGGGCCTCGATTATCGTCGCTCAGAGATGGGGGTATAAAAGCGCCCCAAGGGCCTGAGGAAAGCTTTTACATTGCCATTGTTTTCTTCTAGCTTTCCTTCTCCTGAGTTCTTCTGCGACTTGAGGCTTTTTGTCTCCAAATTCCCTTTGATTTCAGGTTAGTTTCATCTTTCCTTTTCATCCATGGACCATCGTGCCATTAGGGAGGGTAAGAGGCCTATAGTTGAATCTTCTCATTCCGATAGTGAAGACCAAACCTCCTTAGCCCGTTAGGTTCCTCGTCCGGTGGGCGGAATCGTCACCCACGATCGACCAACGGTGACCGAACCTTCGTCCGCCTCAGCCTCCCCTATTAGGGCAGTTCCTGTGTCCTCCCGCCATCCGGGACAACCTCCGGCGGTGAGTTCTAATCCGACAGGTCCGTCTGGAATGGCCTCAACCATGACCCCAAAAGACGTAGAGGCCATTAGGGCTAAGTACATGGTCCCCAGCTTCATTCATCTGTCCGCGTCGGGGCCCGAAGATAGAGTGACCTCCACCTACCCCGATCGAGTTGCTCTGAGGAATTTTTCAGTGCAGGCTGCGCCTTCCTCTCCACCCCTTTTTTCTGAACCTTTTAGATAGGTATAGGCTAGTGCCGGCGCAGTTGACTCCGAACTCGATTCGGATCATCTACGCCTTTGTATTCTTTGCTATTTCCAGGAGGCCCGGCCAGGGTTATCACTGTTCCGGCGTTTTATACAGTCCATCGCCAAGGTGAGGGGGCCTGGTGGGCTTTCACCGCCAGGCCAGGTAGGGCCTTCCCCCTAGGTCTTCCGTCCAAGATTAGGGGATGGAAATCCCGCTTCCTTTTTGCCCATGTCGAGGGGGTGAGGACCGACTGGATGGAGCCAGACACCAGCTCCAATGATAATGCCACAGTGGGGGAGAGAGATAGGGAACTCTTCACCCAGTTGTCCAACTGCCAAATCCCTAGCTACAAGGAACTCCTGTCCGAGGAGAACCTGATAGAAGCCGAGTTTGCCCCGGCGGTCGGTGAGCACGATGCCTGATTCCTTCTATCTCGACCAAGGATTGCTATATGCTGTCGCTAACACTTCTCATTTTTGGATGCAGCGATGAAGTTCTCCGCCGGTGCGTTTGAGGCCGCCTTGAAGCAGAAGAGGCCGTCAGCCGGGGAAACGTCAAGACCGGCGAAGAAGGCCCAAAGAGGGGAGCAGGCTGGGCCGACCCAAGTCGCTAAGGTCCCCAAGGCTCCAACGCCTGCAAAGGAGCCGGCTAAGGAAGCGCCGGCTGGAGAAGTGGTCCCGAGGCCGACCGGGACCAAGATAGAGGAGGGAGAGATTCCAACCACCACCGGAGCCACCGTGGTGATTGTGGATCTTGAGGAGGAAGCTCCTGCCGCCGCCGAGGTGCCTGAGGCGGGGCAGGTTATAGTTTCCGTCAGCCCTCTGGCTGCTGCCGAGCCGAAGACGGAGAGGGCTCCCCCAACTGTCGGAGAGAGGGAGCCAGTCGCCAAAGAATCCAACGCTGGGGTGAAGGTGACTGGGGAGCAGAGGGATGGGCCAGAGAGCTCATCCCAGTGGTTGGTGCACCACCCGACCCGTCCTTGGGTCGAAGGTCCGCAAGAGGGGCCAACGCGGCCGGCCCCTAGGCTCAATTCAATGGCGGACGCTGCACAAGCCGCCCGTCTTCTGTCAATAGTCCGACTACCGAGTCCGAGGAGGAGACGGGGATTGAGCCACTCCGCGCTCCTGGATATGGTGATGGTTGTCGTTGTCCAGGTAATCTTCTGAGTTCTCTCTGTTTCTGGATGTGTCTTTTGATGCTCCAACGGTGCGATTGGCCTTCGTGAGGCGGTGGCTCATTCTTCGGATGCGTTCACAAGGGCCATGGTGCGGGCCGACAAGTATAAGAAGGAGAGCATGGCGTAGTCCTAGAGCCTTGCTCGACTTCAGCAGGAGGCCAAGGCCCGGGAGAAGAACCTGGGCGGCCGATAAGGGAGGTGGAATGCCGAGCCAAAGCCGAGAGTGGCCTGGCCCGTGGCCGAGGCCAAATTGGAGCTGGTCTCGGATCGACTGAAGACCACCGCGGCGTAGAATGAGGAGCTGGTCCATCAGCTTCAATGCATCGAAAGGGAGGTCGAAGCGGCGCGAGATGAGGCCCGGGCCACCGCGAAGAGAGCTGCCGCCACGGAGAAGGCGGCGGTTGAGGTGGGCCATGAGAAGGCTGGGGCTGTGGCCTATGCGGACGAGGCCAACGCATGAGCCGAAGAAGCCGAGGGCCGAGCAGGGAGGTCGTGGTGCAAGTCCAAGAGGCCAAGGCCAGGGCTCAGAGAGCCGAGGCCGAGGCAGGGCAGGTCGTCTCCAACTACAAGTCCTCGCCAGAGTTTGGGAAGGAGGTCCTCGAGTCCAGCCTCGATGCTTACGTCAAGGGCTTCGAGATGTGCAAGACTAAGGTGTTCGCGGCTCTTAAAATTGACATTGCCGAGCTCGAGGGAATCCGGCCCAGGGAATCTGATGAGGAGTCGGCGGAGGAAGGGGACAACAAGAGAGCCGGGCCCAAACGAGCCCTGAAAAGTTGTTGTTTCTTTTCCCTTTTCTTTTTGTAACTGGCCTCGGGCCAAATTTTGTACTTCAATTTCATTATCAACGAAGAAGAATATTTTGTGAAGACGCTTTTGTCCTTTGTCTTGCTCGTTTCTTCTTTCCTCTGGGCTGAATGTTTTATTGTGCGACTAGCAATAAAACGGGTCTCGTACCTGTTGATGAGATAGGGCCTTTCTTCTGAGATGCCCCTTTACTCTGAGTGTTGCGCACGTTGATAATGCCGTGGCTGAACCATTGTATCAGGTTGGCCAATGTTGAGATGCATCTTCAAGGTATAAACCGACCGCGTAGGAGATTACTTAGGATGCCTTGAGCTGTCGCAGGCCGTTTGAAGGGAGATTCCTCTGCGCTCGAATATTCTAAGGACTTAGAACGATCCGAGGGCAACTTAGTGCCGAGATCAGCTTGAAACACCGAGGGCCGAGTGGGGCTTGACCAGGGAAGGTATGGGCTGACTCAGCCTGATCTTAGAGATGTCGAGGCCGAGGGGGGCCGACCAGGGGTGGTCGGGGCCAACTCGGCAGACTTGAAGATCATGAGGGTCGACGAGCTCTTTTAGAACCACCATGGAGATTTGTGTGCCGCCCGAGGGTGACTCGGAAGGTACGGAGCCTTTAGGGTCTTAACCGCCTCGGGGGCACCTCTGTGCCAGGGCCGAGTGGTGTTCCATAGGCTGCGATGCCGGCGAGCTCCTTTAGAATCACCTCGGGGGTTTGTGCACCATCTGAGGGGCGACTCGACCTGGTATGGAGCTGTTAGGGACTCGAACCGACTCGGGGGCATCTCCAAGCTAGACCGAGTGGTGACCCGTTAGCCGCGATGCCGGTGAGCTACTTTTGAACCACCTTAGGGGTTTGTGTGCCTCCCGAGGGATGACTCGGCCGGGTATGGGGCTGTTAGGGACTTGAACCACTCGGGGCATCTTCAAGCCGGACCGAGTGGTGTCCCGTTAGCTGTGATGCCGGTGAACTCCTTTATAACCATCTCGGGGGTTTGTGTGCCGACCGAGGGGTGACTCGACCGGGTATGGGGCTGTTAGGGACTTGAACTGACTCGGGGGCATCTCCAAGCCGGAACAAGTGGTGTCCCGTTAGCCGTGATGCCGGTGAGCTCCTTTTGAACCACCTCGGGGGTTTGTGTGCCGTCCGAGAGGCAACTCAACCTGGTACAGGGCTGTTAGGGACTTGAACCAACTCGGGGGCATCTCCAAGCTGGACTGAGTGGTGTCCCGTTAGCCGCGATACCGGCGAGCTCCTTTAGAACCACCTCGGGGGTTTGTGTGCCACCCGAGGGATGACTCGATCGGGTATGGAGCTGTTAGGGACTTGAACCGACTTGGGGGCGTCTCCAAGCCGGTCCGAGTGGTGTCCCATTAGCCGCGATGCCGGTGAGCTCCTTTTGAACTGCCTTGGGGGTTTGTGTGCTGCTCGAGGGGCGACTCGGCCGGGTACGAGGCTGTTAGGGACTTGAAACGACTTGGGGGCATCTTCAAGCTAGACCGAGTGGTGTCCCATTAGTCGCGATGCCGACGAGCTCCTTTAGAACCACCTCGGGGGTTTGTGTGCCGCCCGAGGGGCAACTCGATTGGGTACGGAGCTGTTAGGGACTTGAACCGACTTGGGGGCGTCTCCAAGCCGGACCGAGTGGTGTCCCGTTAGCTGCGATGCCGGTGAGCTCCTTTTGAACCGCCTCGAGGGTTTGTGTGCCGCTCGAGGGGCGACTCGGCCGGGTACAGGGATGTTAGGGACTTGAACCGACTCGGGGGCATCTCCAAGCCGGACCGAGTGGTGTCCCGTTAGCCGCTATGCCGACGAGCTCCTTTAGAACCACCTTGGGGGTTTGTGTGCCGCCCGAGGGGCGACTCGACTGGGTATGGAGCTGTTAGGGACTTGAACCAACTCGGGAGCATCTCCAAGCCAGACCAAGTGGTGTCCCGTTAGCCGCGATGCCGGTGAGCTCCTTTAGCGAGATCTGGTCCTTGAATGCAAGGAAGAGCGGGCTGTGGCATTGGAAGAGACCCTTTTATTGCTCGTACTCTGGGGGATACATCATTGATAATATCGGCGGAGATTATCCGCGTTCCAGGTACGCGGAATGGGTTGTCTGTTGAGCTCTTCTAGTCTGTATGCCTCCGGTGGAGTGTCTCAGTGATACGATAAGGACCCCCCCAGTTGGGGGATAGTTTGCCCCCCTCCGTAGGCTTAGATACCTTAGCCTTTCTTAAAACCAGATCTCTGTGGCGAAAGACCTTGGGACGAACTCGGGCATTGTAGTACTTGGCTGCCCGCTACGAAAAGTCGCCATACGCAGCCTTTCCCGGTCATGTGCTTCGTTGATAAAGTCTAAGTTGGCTCGTATCAATGTGAATTGTCTTCCTCGTTGAAGGACTCCACGCGCGGACTGGGCAGTCCGATCAACAGGGATGACGGCTTCGGATCCGAAGATGAGACTGAAGGGGGTCTCGCCTGTCGGGGCTCTGGGGGTCGTATGGTAAGCCCATATCACACTGGGGAGTTTCTCCACCCATCAACCTTTTGATCCATCTAGCCGAGTCCTGAGCCATCTGAGAATGGTGCGGTTCATGACCTCAGCCTCCCCGTTGGTCTGGGGGTGGCCGATAGAGGTGAATCAATGGTGAATGCCTAGCTCGCCACAGAAAGTCTTGAATACTTCATTGTTGAACTGGCGATCGTTGTCCATGACGAGGGTGCGCGGCAGGCCAAAGCAGCATATAATCGACTTTCAGAAGAAGGCTTTGACTTTACTCTCGGTGATCTTAGCCAGCGCCTCGAACTCGACCCACTTGGTGAAATAGTCGATGGCTACTAGCAAGAATCTTCGCTGTCCCAAAGCTAGGGGGAATGGCCCAAGGATATCCATTCCCACTGGGCGAAGGGCCAGGGGGCTGAGAGCGGGTTAGCAGGGTAGACGGTTGGTGTTGGATGTGTGCGTGGCGCTGGCAACCATCGCACTTCTGAACTAGTTTGGCAGCGTCCTCCCTCATGGTAAGCCAGAAGTATCCCTGCCAAAGGGCCTTCTGGGCCAGGGACCTGCCCCCAGGTGATTTTCGCAGATGCCTTCATGGATTTATCTAAGGATGTAGTCGGCGTCGGCAGGTCCTACACATTTGAGCAGGGGGTAAGAGAATGACCTCCTGTATAGACGTCCGTCTAGGAGGACGAATTTGGAAGCCCTCCACTTGAGCAGCTTGGCTTCATTGCAATCATCAGGGAGGGTGCCGTCAGTGAGATAGCGGACATAGGCATCCATCCATGTAGGCTCTTGGGTGAGCGGGAGGACTTCCTCGCCATCTTCTGCTGGCCTTTCTAGGTATTCGATGTAGGCGTCTCTTGCGATACTGTCAGCAGAGGTAGCCAAGCGGGAAAGGATGTCGGCCTTGGCATTCTCACTTCGGGGGATGTAACTGATGCTGAAATAAGCTAACAGAGAGACCAAGAGCCGAACCTTGCCCAGGTATTGAGTCATAGCAGGTCACATGCCTCGTACTCTCCGTTGATTTTTCGAAGATGAGTTGCGAGTCGGTAAAAGCTCTGAGATGCCTTATTCCAAATTCTTGGGCTAGCCTTAATCCTGCCAGCAAGGCCTCATACTCGGCCTGGTTATTGGTGGCTTTGAATAGAAACCGTAGGGCGCATTCTGCTTTCTCTCCACCTGGTCCGGTGAGAATGAGACTGGCACCGCTTCTGAGAGTTTGATGTGCCGTCTACATAGAGGATCCAGGTTTCTCCATCGCTGCTTGGCCCAGGCTCATGCTGTTCCATGGAAACCTCCCTGTCTCCTCATCCGCCCAAGTGCACTCGACTAGGAAATTGGCCAGGACTTGGGACTTCAAGGCCGGCCGCGCTTGGAAGGAGAGGTCAAACTCTCCTAGCTTGATGGCCCACTTGGCGAGTCGGCATAAGGTGTCTGGACGAGCCAGAATGGCTCAGAGGGGCTGGTCCGTGAGAACCACTATGGGATGAGGTTGAAAATAAGGGCGGAGACGCCGAGCGAAGACGATCAGAGCGAAGATGATTTTTTCTATCTTGGAGTACCTGACTTCTGCGCCGTGGAGCACCTTGCTCACGTAGTAAACGGGCTTCTGGGTTCCATCAGCATCGAGATGCACCAAGACTGAGCTAACGGCCTCCGAAGAAGTAGCTAGGTAGAGGAAGAGACTTTCCCCATCCCTTGGTTTGGATAGAGGGAGGAGAAGACAGAAATGCCTTCAGGTCATCGAAGGCTTTCTGGCAGTCGTCTGTCCACTCGAAGCTGTTTACTTTCCGCAGGGCCTTGAAGAAGGGAAAGCACCTATCGGCTGATCTGGAGAGGAAACGACTTAAAGCCGCCACCCTTCCCATTAGTTGCTATACTTCCTTCTTGCTGGATGGTGGTCTCATGTCGAGGATAGCACTGATTTTCTCTGGGTTTGCTTCGATCCCCCGCTAAGTCACCATAAAACCCAGGAACTTGCCCACCGTGACTCGAAGGCGCATTTCTTGGGATTCAGCTTGACCTGGAAGCGGCGGAGGTTGCTGAAAGTTTCCTCTAGATCAGAGACATGATCAGAAGCGCGGATGCTCTTGGTCAGCATGTCATCCACGTAGACTTCATATTCTGACCTAGCTGATCCTGAAACACCCTGTTCATCAATCTTTGATAGGTCGCCCCGCGTTCTTGAGACCGAAGGGCATCACTTTGTAGCAATATATCCCCTTTTCTGTCACAAAGGATGTGTGCTCTTCATCACAAGGGTCCATCCTTATCTGATTGTATCCGAAGAAGGCATCGATGAAGTGAGGAGCCCGTGGCTGGAGGTGGAATCTACCAGCTGGTCTATCCTTGGCAGGGGAAAACTGTCTTTCGGACATGCCTTGTTGAGGTCGGTGAAGTCGATGCAAATTTCCAGCTCCTGCTTGCCTTTCACCATGACCACGTTGGCCAGCCAGCTAGGTAATGCGCCTCTCGGATGTGGCCGGCACTGAGCAGTTTGTTAACCTCCTCATCGATGGCTTTTGTCGCTCGGGAGCGAAGCTCCTCTTCCTCTAGCGGATTGGACGGTGCTTCGGATCGATGTTGAGCTTGTGGGCAATTACTTCTGAGGAATGCCGGGCATGTTAGATGCTGACCAAGCGAAAACGTCTGAGTTGGCCCGCAGGAAGGTCAGGAGGCGATCGCGATCCTCTGGGGAGGATTCCGCTAATGCGCACGGTCTTCGCCGGATCGTCCCTGAGGGGAAAGGTCAGGAGGTGCTCGGCCGGCTCTCCTCTCCTGTCAGACTCCCTGGGGTCAGGTGCCTCTGGGACCGGCTCGGCCTCCAAGGGGCTTGATGCCATGTGATAGCAGGGCAGAACTGAACCGATCTCACATTTCATCTCCCCAACACCTCCGCTAGTAGGGAACTGCACCAGCAGGCATCGGGTGGAGATAATCGCATCCAATAGATTTAAGCCTGGGCGCCCGAGAATGGCGTTGTATGCCAAGGGGACCCACAACCAAGAACTTCATGATCACTGTGCTTTGGCATGGCGGTGTTCCGGCTGTCACAGGCAAAGATATCTCACCCTCAACCCTTACCGAATCCCCGGTGAATCCGACCAATGGGGTTGCTACAGGTTGGAGAGAGTCTAGAGATAATCCAATCCGAAAAAAGCATCATAAGTGAGGATGTCAGCTGAGCTGCCACTATCAACCAATATCCTTTTTACAGGGTGCTTGGCGATCGTCATAGAGATGGTGATGCCTTCATTATTTACATTCTCAAAATTCGTTGGTCCCCCCCCCCCCCCCCGAGAACTACATTACCCGGTGCGTCCTCCCCTCTTGGCCGCTTGGATGAGGAAGCTGCTCCCCAAGACACCATTCCAACTGTCCGCTCCGTGGGGTGTTGTCGACAGCGGCCTGAGCAGGTGGGGGTCTCATGAGTGCCGGCAGCGGTTGTGGCCTCTTCTGGATATATTTGCTGAGGTAGCCCCTCTGGATGAGCTCCTCAATAACGCGCTTCAAGCTGAAGCAGCTGTCGGTGTTGTGCCGTAGTCTCGATGGAATCGGCAATAATGGCTCTTGTCGCGGGGAGGACCTTTCTTCATAGGAGGAGGGCGCTGGAGATAAGGCTCGCCCTCGATTTCCATCAAGATGTGGATTGAGGGGCGAGGAGAGACGTGAGCTTGCTCTCGTCGGGGACGGGGCTTCGATGCCTGTTATCGGATCGGCGAGGTGGGTCAGGCCGCCGGTAGCGAGAGGGCCTGCTCGGCTTGGGGCGATCAGGCTTGCGGTTGGAGCTCCTTGATGATTCCCGATGGGTGAGGTCGGCCTCATCCGCGCAGATGTACTTCTGAGCTCAGAGGAGAAGGTCGAGTAGGAACCCAGGGGCTTCTTGTCCAGAGAAAAGGTGAAGCGGGATGGGAGGAGTCCCTGCTTCAGCACCAGCATTGCCACCGCATCGTCAGATGGTAGACTTCAAGGGCGGCGGTTTTGAACTGGGACAAAGTCCCGCAGCATTTCCCCTCCTTCTGGCGCACGGAGAAGAGGCTGTCTGTGACCCTCGGGATTCTCCAGCAGGCATCAAAATGTTCCAGAAAGGCCTTTTCCAACTCCCGGAAGGAGTCGATGCTATGGGGGGACAGGCGCGAGTGCCAAGCGCAAGCAGCCTTCCGCATAGTAGCAGGGAAAGCTTTGCAGAGAAGGGCGTCTGATGCACCCTGGACTTGCATCATGGCCTTGTAGCTCTCGAGATGGTCGAGAGGATTCATCGTGCCATCGTACGATCTATCTAGGGGAATCGAAATCTAGAGGGGACGGGCTCCTCCAGTATTCGATGAGTGTAAGGAGGACGAGTGTCATACTCCTCCTCCGGTTGGTTGTTGATCTTCTATGCGAGCTCGTCTAGTCACCGATTGTACTCGTCCAGACGCTCCTCCCCTGGCGGTTGATTGTCGGGGCCCTCCGAGATGGCTCGGAGGATGAAGAAGAAGGAGAAGGACGCGGAAGATGGATTTTCACTTTGGTTCCTCCTGTGGTGCAGCTTCGGAGGAAACTTGCTCGGGCCATAATCTGGAGATCGCGGCCGCTTGAGGGACTCACAGCGAGGCTTCCTTGAGAAGCTCGGCGACGATCGGCCTCTCATTGAGGAGAACCTCCCCTTGCAGATTGTTGACTTGCAGGGGGAGCGGTATGATGCTGGGTGGCCACGGACTGCTGCTACTGAAGTCCGTGGACCATGGTGGTGAGGGTCTAAACTTGCCGAGTGAGGGTTGCCAGCTGCTCCGCAGCTGGGGAAACCGTTCTGGTTGAGGGGAAATGACAGGAGGATCAGCGACAGGTAGGTTGGTCTCCTGCTGCTTAGTCGGGGGAAGATGCCCCTGGGGTGGCTGACTGAGGCATCCTGAGCTCGTGTCATCACCATTGTTGGGAGAGGGAGAGAAAAGAGAAGTATACTGTAGGGTTTGGGCCTTCTTTGCTTGCCTCATCCCTTTCTTGGCGCGCCAATCTGATGACGCCTGATCACCGGTCTTGAACATCGGGAGAAGAGAGCTGCTTAATCTGTAGTCCCATGCCTGATCGGATGGCCTGCAAAAAGTTCCAAGACGGAGGGATGCTCCGGTGGGGACCCTCCGACGCTCAAGTCATAACCGGGGTCGCAGCTGAGGGAGAGCTCAGACGAGCTCTGAGGAGAAAAAATGAGTCATCAGAAAGAGGGGAGTCCCTTTCTGAGTATCAGGATAGCGAGTGTATGAGTTTGCGTACCTTGTTCCTGAATGGACTTACCCTTTTATAGGGGGTTGCCACCTGCACAACCATGTGGAGTTCTGTAAGAAAGGAATGTCTACGGGGTTTATGGGGTTGCATGAATTTGGGCTGGTCGGTGGGTCCTGTCCCATCAGAGAGGAGAAAACGGCGGTTGGTGAACTACGTCCCATCGGTCAGTGGAGCTGACAGGTAGTTAGGTCCAGTCCCATCAGCGGCATGGCCAGTCGGTAGTTGGGCCTGGAAATGCCAAGCAGTGCACGTCAGAAGGACGATGGCGTGAACAGCCAGGATCGTTCTGGGGCCGACCTGAGATAGCCTTGACCCCCCGGAGGGCGCCGAGGCCGAGCAGGGCCGACTCGACTGACCTGAAGATGCCAGAGCGGGGCGACCAGGGAAGGTCGGGGCCGACACGGCCGACTCGGAGATGCCGGGGCTGAGCGGGGCCGACCAAGGAAGGTCGGGGCCGACCAGGGAAGGTCGGGGCCGACTTGGCCGACTCAGAGATGCCGGGGCCAAGCGGGGCCGACCAGGAAGGTCGGGGATGACTTGGCCGACTTGGGGATGCCGGGACCGAGCGGGGCCGACCAGGGAAGGTCGGGGCCGACTCGACCGACTCGGAGATGCCGGGGCCGAGCGGGGCCGACCAGGGAAGGTCAGGGCCGACTTGGCCAATTCAGAGATGCCGGGGCCGACCAGGAAAGGTGGGGCCGACTCAGCCGACTCGGAGATGCCGGGGCCGAGCGGGGTCGACCAGGAAAGGTCGGGGCCGAGTCGGCCGACTGGGAGATGCCGGGGCCGAGCGGGGCCGACCAGGGAAGGTCAGGGCCGACTTGGCTGATTCGGATATGCCGGGGCCGAGCGGGGCCAACCAGGAAAGGTCGGGGCTGACTTGGCCGACTCGGAGATGCCGGGGCCGAGCGGGGCCGACATGAAATGTTGGGGCTAACTCGGCCGACTTTAAGACGCCGGGGTCGAACGGGGCCGACCAGGGAAGGTCAGGGCCGACTTAGCCGATTCGGAGATGCCAGGGCCGAGCGGGGCCGATCAGGGATGGTCTGGGCCGACTCGGCCGACTTGGAGATGCCGGAACCGAGCGGAGCCAATCAGGGAAGGTCGGAGCCGGCCAGGGAAGGTTGGGGCCGATTTGGAGATACCGGGGCACGGTTGCCTTAAGATTTAAATTTTATCATAATTACCCTCGTGGCTACATCATCTACATCAGATTGGTTTCAGGTGGAGCTACCCTTCCATGTCACCAAATTCGATCGTAAGATAGGCGTTTGCAATCACACGAGTGCGACAAATTATAACATGATACGACTGTTGACTGACATCGTCAACCCGCAGGCAATCCCTCCCTAAATCCCACATTTGAGATGAAGTCATGAAGCTGCCTTCCACCTCATCAATTCATAAGACAGTCGTTTGCGATTACCCTCGTGCTGGGAAGTGGGCACAACGAAACGTCAAGGAACCACATCCCTAACCTTTTCCATCTCGGTCTTCAGACTTCCGAAGATGCGTTTAACTTCCCCCCTCTATATAAACCGCCCCACCATTCTATCCGGTCTCCAGCAAACCTAAGAAACAAAAAGCGAAGCGAGAAGATTTTAATTTTCCTTTTTCAGACAGACACATGAATCCTTTTCTAAATATCTTATCCTCACCGACCAGCAACCGGAAAATGGATGCTCATCAACGCCTCTCCAGTTCCCCTTCCCTAACGTCAATTTACCCGTCGCCGGCGGCGGCCTGCCCTTCCGACCCGACGACTCCGACGACATGCTCATCAACGCCTTCCTCGAACCCACATTCCCGACGCCGCTGCCGCTGCCGCCGCCTCCTCCTCCGGCGGTGGACGTCAAGGTCGAGCCGGCGGCGCCGGCGAGAGGAAGGCACTACCGGGAGTGCGGCAACGACCGTGGGGGAAATTCGCGGCTGAGATAAGGGACCCGGCCAAGAACGGGGCGAGAGTCTGGCTTGGGACATTCGAGACGGCGGAGGAGGCGGCGATCGCCTACGACCGCGCCGCCTTCCGGATACGTGGCTCCCGCGCTCTCCTCAACTTCCCCCTCCTGCTCGCTTCCCAGGACGCCACGCCGGCGCCGGCGAAGAGAGCCTCGTGCTCCCCCTCTTCGTCGTCTAAGAGGAGGAAGAGAGGGACGGCCTCGGCGGGGCCGGTTTCTTCCGCCGCTCCGGCAGCGCCTCAAGAGTCGGGCCAGGCGCAGGACGAGCTTCGCTTGGGGAGCCTGCCCGCGACTTCTCGACCGAGCTCGCCACTGACCGGTTGGATCAACTTTGGATTACCTCAAAGCGGGTAAGAGCAGGAAAAAACGGAGACCTCTTGCCTTCACCTCTATTAGAATACCTATTTTTCTTTAAATACAGAATAATGCAGAAAGGTTTGGAGGATTTGTTTGATTTGTTTGTGTTGGTGAGTACTGTGTAGACCCACTTCTTTATTCTTTCCAAATGGGAAAGAGATATTTTAGAGTTAAAATTTAGCAAAGACTCTGTCCATATAAAACATGCATCTCGAAGAACTGGAAACATTTAGATTTGATGCATGGAAATGGACGTAAATAACGTTATTTGCTTTTATCCTTGTAATCGTTTTCTACTCCGTGAAATAAATTTCATGACCATTCGACTCCACTTATTCTTCACCCATTTCTCCATCTGCCATAGAGAGGGAGAAAATCTTTTCAACGGCTAAATAGAAAGCGCATGGATCCTTTCAGCATGAGTTTTTTTTTTTTTTTTTCTTTGTCAAAATTAGTGAAGATTGATGCAATGCATCAGAAGGTTGACGGCATCTTATTCCTGGAGAAGAATGAGAAGACTCCGTCAACACATTATTAGCTTTCCATGACTTTGGGGCCCTTGTGGTGCCCCATTGACACCTAATGTGACCACATCAGCAACAAAGGAATCCAAGTGGGTTTCCTCCGATCTTCCTTTGTTTGTTCGACGGTCTCGATTCAAATAAAGCTGCATCATTGGAGGACACGATGGGCCCACCTGGCATTGCTTGCAAATGGAGTGCGATTTATTGGACATTGCGGTAGACCAAGAAGGTCCTAAGACGTGAAACCGCGGATGATCCCCGAGAAAAGATAGTATAGCACGTGGACAATGTTTTGCCCTGCGATGGTAACAAGTCCCGAGTGGAAATTAAAGGTCGAAAGTGCCAAGCCACTTGTTTTGTTGTCATGTTGGATGAAACTTTTCAAATAACTCTCGATTAAGGTTTTTTCTTCGAAAAAAGGAATAAATGTGTGAAACACTTTTTCCCTATGGCGCCATTCATGTACAAAATGCGGACGGTTTTTGTTGGTCAAAGAAGGGGGCCTATCGGCTCCCCTCTTCACATGAGCACAAAGAATGGTTGGTCCTTCTCTCACCACTATAAATAAGGAAAAGAGGGGAAGAAACCCCCCTCTCCACCATGCCATAGCCCCGCCCCCCCCTCCGCTCATGCTACCTTCTTCACTTCCCCAGCCAGGTAAGCCCCTCTCCTCCACTACCTCAATGAGAAAGAGAGAGAGAGAGAGAGAGAAATAGAGAGGCAAGGAGGGAGATTGAGAGAGTAGCAGCGTTCGGCTGCTCCTCCTGTGATTAAACCGACCGTGAAGTGCCCGACCGCTCAATACGGTCGGAGAGGGAGAGGTGGAGGAATGTTCAGCCGCTCAAGGCGGTTGGAGTGGAGCAATGAGCGGCCCTCCCTTCGCTGTGGAACCAAGCCAGTCCGCGGCTTGATTCGGACCCGGTGATGTGTCCGTCGGCTCGTCGGGCTCGAGCCGTAAGCGGCGACCTCCACTGGCACCAAGGAGGCATCCGATAGGATCCGACCGGCCTCCCCCGGCCAACCTTGCCATTGTCAAGGAGGAAGA
>UESW01004470.1:0-40975 GCA_900491605.1 Calamus simplicifolius | reverse complement strand
AAGTCAAGAAATCTTAGCGATATGGAGTATAATGCAGCACATTATTACATCCTAATGAACTGTAGAGAAGTTGATCCATACATTGAGTAAGTATATACTTCAATGCTTTATTGGAACTTCTAATTTAAATTGCAATATACCACAATATTTAATTGCTAACAGATGTTTTAATCCTTATCATCCCATAAGGGTGTATTGTGATAGACAACGACAGATGAATCCTGACATCAATCAAGTTGCCATCGGGCAGAAGTTAGAAACGGAGTTCGCTTACTGGTTTTATGAATTTGTTAGTAGTATCACTCAATCAATTTCAATAATGGCTTTTATTTTTCAAATTGGTTGTGAATAGCTTATTAATTTATAGGTAAACGGTCCATGGTCCACAATCGATAATATTTCATTAAATGTCTATCGCAATGGCCATTGAAGACCGTAACAACCTCTACTGGCTATTTTGTTAATGGGTATAAATTTCAGATTGAACGATTAGCAGTTTCAAGAGGCACGCAGAACTGGGGCGTGTGTTTAAAGGAGAAAGTGTTGGAGCAAATATGCAGGATTATTACAGAAAGTTAGTAGGGTGGTTGAAGTTGAATATCTCGGTTGGCCTATGAAACGATCCGTATTGTTTCGTTGTGATTGGTTCGATCTGACAGTTCCTATGGGAAAAAGGGTTCATAACGACTACAATTTGGTTGAAGTGAACCATCGACAAAGATTGCAGAAATATGAACCATTCATCCTTGCATCCCAAGCTCAGCAAGTGTTTTACTGTGGATATCCAAGTTTGCGCAACGACAAGCAAGATTTGTGGGCTGTTTCTAAAATCGTCCTACGTTCAACAATCGTATTAGACGAGAGTTCATCAAGTCAATCAGCCGAGTGCCCTGCATTTCAAGAGGATGAGATGGAAATGCATGCAATTGAGGACGACACAAGGGCTCCTGAAACATCACTTAGAGATCCAAATGGTGATGTCTAAGAAATTGCGGATTCAAATGTTCGGTTTCCTTCCGATGATAATGAAACTGAATCGCAGTCCGATACGGTATCGGATGTTGAACCAACATTTCATGAAACAAATGAAACCGACTAAACATAGAGGTTTTTTCAAATTCAATTTATTTTTACAAATATTATATTTTTACATATTTAATCATTAATTGTAATAACATTCATGAATCTTTAGTATTTTCAGTATGACGGGCCGAGGTAGATCTACCGGTGATAGACAGAGTGAGCAGAGACGTAGCCCTGCCGCATCAGATCCCATGAGCTTTGGAGATGGAGAGTTCGAATCTTCACACATCGCACAGCCTCCGGTCTCTTCAGCCATCGGCGGTGATCCTGCATTAGTATTATCATCCAGCCGATCGGCACATACATCCGAGAGTTCTTCCACCATCGGCCGCACCGTACTTGGACGGATGCTCATGGGCTGTAAGTATATAGTAATTGTAAATATATCATTTATGTTTTTAAGTCAATTATCTATAAACATGTATTTTTTTAATAGATTTATTGAGCATCATCATGTATCGAGCCAGATCAGCTCCATATTTCAGAGGCGTGCTATCCCAGTGGCTACGATTGGTGCCATGTATCTGTAGCCACGAGGGAGTTTTATTTTTTAGAGTTTCAGATAAACTTATTAAATACAATTTATCTTAAATTTCTTAATCTTAATAAATTCTTAAACTAACTATTTATTTCAATGCAGAAAAAGTTTATGTGGGACCCTGCTATCCATGATGCCATTAGGGCAGCATGGAATACTCTTACAGCACACCGATACTCCGACATGCTTCATCGTTGGAGGACATCGGGTGAGCGTCCTGCCCATGTGCCGGAGGGTATTTGGCACGAGTGGCAATAGGCATGGCAGTCTGATGGCTATCGCAGGAGGTCCGCATCAGCTAGCACGAATCGCCGATCTGAGAGGGGTGGTCCTGGCATAGGTCTCTCCCGCCACACTGCAGGGTCTATTTCGATTCAGGAGAACAGACGCCGTATGGTAAGAAAACTTAAATATTTTAATTACTAATTTAGTCATTTACAAATACTTTTATTTATATCAATTTTTCTTTCTCACAATAAGAAAATACTGAAATAACGATGCAAATTTAGCGATGCATTCTTGCGTCGCTAAATTGCGACCAAATTACAATGCCTCCGCGACAACAAAAAATTGCGACTCAATTAGCGATGCATTAACGACTCAATAAATCAGATAATCAAAAAAAATTAATTTTTTAATTTAGCGACACAAATAATGTGTCGTAATATTTTTAAAATTAAATTTTATAAAATATAATTATGAAATAAAAATATTACGACGCAACCAAATGTGTCGCAATTTTTTCAAAAAAATTAATTAGTTAAATAGCGACGCAATAGCGATGCAATAAACCAAAAAATTAAAAAAAATA
This sequence comes from Calamus simplicifolius, assembly GCA_900491605.1. Lineage (NCBI taxonomy): Eukaryota > Viridiplantae > Streptophyta > Magnoliopsida > Arecales > Arecaceae > Calamus > Calamus simplicifolius. The sequence continues at coordinate 38,543 of UESW01004470.1, read as the reverse complement.
ATTTTTAATTCAGTGACACAAGTATTGCATCACAATTATTTTAAATTAAATTATTTTATAAAATATAATATGAAAATAAAAATATTGCGATGCAATTCATTGTGTCGCAATATTTTTAAAAAAATTGATTATGTTAAATAGCGACGCAATAACGATGCAATAAAATAGAAAATTAATAAAAATAATTTTTTATTTAGCGACGCAAGTATTGCGTTGCAATATTTTTTAAAAAATAAATTTTATAAAAAAATTAAAAGTAATTATGAAATAAAAATATTGCGATGCATTAGATTGTGTCGCAATATTTTTAAAAAATTAATTATGTTAAGTAGCGATGCTTTAGCGACGCAATAAATCAAAAATTAAAAAATTAATTTTTTTATTTAGTGATGCAAATAATGCATCGCAATATTTTTTTTTAATATAAATTTTAAAATATAATTAAAAATAAAAAAATTAAAAATAAAACATTGTGACGCAATGAAATGCATTGCAATTGTTTTAAAAAAATTAATTTTGGTACATGCGTTGGATCGATCGTCGCCGATCGGGATCACGGCTTGGATCGATCGCAACCGTCGGATCGTCGCCGATCGGATCGATCGCGACGGTCCGAGATCGATCGTCGCCGATCGGGATCACATCTTGGATCGATCGCAACCATCGGATCGTTGCCGATCGACCGATCCAACGGTCCAAGATCGGTCGTCACCGACTGGGATCATGGCTTGGATCGATCGCAACCGTCGGATCATAGGCAATCGGATTGATCACAACGATCCGAGATCGATCATCGCCGATTGGGATCACATCTTGGATCGATCGCAACCGTCGGATCGTTGCCGATCGGAGCGATCGCAACGGCCCGAGATCGATCATCATCGATCGATCGGGATTAAGGCTTGGATTGATCGCAACCGTCGGATCATCGCCGATCGAACCGATCGCAACGGTCCGAAACTGATCGTCGTCGATCGGGATCATGGCTTGGATCTATGCAACCGTTGGATCATTGCCGATGGATCGATCGCGACAGTCCGAGATCGATCGTCGCTGATCGGGATCACGGCTTGGATCGATCGCAACCGTCGGATCATTGCCTATCGATCGATCGCAACGGTCCGAGATCGGTCGTCGCCAATCTGGATCATGGCTAGGATCGATCGCAACCATCGGATCGTTGCCGATCGATCGATCGCAACGGTCCGAGATCGATCGTCGCTGATCGGGATCATAGCTTAGATCGATCGCAACCGTCGGATCGTCACCGATCGGATCGATCGCAATGGTCAGAGATCGTCGTCGCCGATGGGATTAGGGCTTTGATCGATCGCAACCATCAGATCGTCGCCGATCGGATCGATGCGATGGTCCGAGATCGGTCATCATCAATCGGGATCAGGCTTGGATCGATTGCAACCATCGGATCATCGCCGATCGGATCGATCACGATGGTCCAAGATCGATCGTCGCGATCGGGATCATGACTTGGATCGATCGCAACCGTCGGATTATCGCCGATCGGACCGATCGCAATGGTCTGAGATCGGTCGTCGCCGATCGGGATCAGGGCTTGGATTGATCGCAACGTCGGATCGTCGATCCGATCGGATCGATCGCGACGGTCTGAGATCGATCGTTGCAATCGGGATCATAGCTTGGATCGATCGCAATCGTCGATCGGATCGTCATCGATCGGACCAAACACAACGGTCCGAGATCGGTCATCGCCGACCGAGATCAGGGCTTGGATCGATCGCAACCATCGGATCGTTGCCGATCGGATCGATCGCAACGATCCAAGATCGGTCATCGCAGACCGGGATCAGGGCTTGGATCGATCGCAACCATCGGATCGTCGCCGATCGGATCGATCGTGATGGTCGGAGATCAGTCGTCGTCGATCAGGATCAGGGCTTGGATCTATCGCAACCGTCAGATCGTTGCCGATCGGATCAATCACGACGGTCCCAGATCGATCTTCGCTGATTGAGATCACGACTTGGATCGATCACAACCATCGGATCGTCACCAATTGGCCGTTCATTTGGAGGGCAGAAGTCAAGAAATCTTAGCGATATGGAGTATAATGCAGCACATTATTACATCCTAATGAACTATAGAGAAGTCGATCCATATATTGAGTAAGTGTATACTTCAATGCTTAATTGGAACTTCTAATTTAAATTACAATATACCACAATATTTAATTGCTAACGTAAGTTTTAATCCTTATCATCCCATAAGGATGTATTGTGATAAACAACAATAGATGAATCCCGACATCAGTCAAGTTGCCATTGGGCAGAAGTTAGAAACGGAGTTCGCTTACTGGTTTTATGAATTTGTTAGTAGCATCACTCAATCAATTTCAATAATGGCTTTTATTTTTCAAATTGGTTGTGAATAGTTTATTAATTTATAGGTAAACGGTCCATGGTCCACAACCAACAATATTTTCATTAAATGTCTATCGCAATGGCCATTGAAGACCGTAACAACCTCTACTGGCTATTTTGTTAATGGGTACAAATTTCAGATTGAACGATTAGCAGTTTCAAGAGGCACGCAGAACTGGGGCGTGTGTGTTAAAGGAGAAAGTGTTGGAGCAAATATGCAGGATTATTACAGAAAGTTAGTAGAGGTGGTTGAAGTTGAATATCCCGGTTGGCCTATGAAATGATTCGTATTGTTTCGTTGTGATTGGTTCGATCCGACAGTTCCTGTGGGCAAAAGGGTTCATAACGACTACAATTTGGTTGAAGTGAACCATCGACGAAGATTGTAGAAATATGAACCATTCATCCTTGCATCCCAAGCTCAGCAAGTATTTTACTGCGGATATCCAAGTTTGCGCAACGACAAGCGAGATTGGTGGGCTGTTTCTAAAATCGTCCCACGTTCAACAATCGTATTAGAGGAGAGTTCATCAAGTCAATCAGCTGAGTGCCCTGCATTTCAAGAGGATGAGATGGAAATGCATGCAATTGAGGACGACACAAGGGCTCCTGAAACATCACTTAGAGATCCAAATGGTGATGTCCAAGAAATTGCGGATGCAAATGTTCGGTTTCCTTCCGATGATAATGAAACTGAATCGCAGTCCGATACGGCATCGGATGTTGAACCAACATTTCACGAAACAAATGACACCGATTAAACATAGAGGTTTTTTAAAATTTAACTTTATTTTATAAGTGTTAAATTTTTACATAGTCAATCATTAATCGTAATTTAATTGCATGAATCTTTAGTATTTTCAGTATGACGGGCAGAGGTAGATCTACCGACGACATACGGAGTGAGCAGGGACGTAGCCCTGCTGCATCAGATCACATGAGCTTTGGAGATGGAGAGTTCGGATCTCCATACATCGCACAGCCTTCGATCTCTCCAGCAGTCGGCGGTGATCCTGCATTGGTATTACCATCCAGCCGATCGGCACATACCTCCGAGAGTTCTTCCACCATCGGCGCACCGTACTTCGACTGGATGCTCATGGGCTGTAAGTATATACTAATTAAAAATATATGTTTATGTTTTTAAGTCAATTACTTATAAACATGCATTTTTTTAATAGATTTATTGAGCAGCATCATGTATCGAGCCACATCAGCTCCATATTTCAGAGGCGTGCAGATCCCAGGCTACGATTGGCGCCATGTATCTGCAGCCACGAGGGAGTTTTATTTTTCTGAGTTTCAGGTAAACTTATTAAATACAATTTATCACTGATATAAAATTTCTTAATCTTAATAAATTCTGAAACTAACTATTTATTTTAATGCAGAAAAAGTTTACGTGGGACCCTGCCAGCCATGATGCCATTAGGGCAGCATGGGAAGCTCTTACGGGACGCCGATACTCCGACATGCTTCATCGTTGGAGGTCATCGGGTCACCGTCCTGCGCATGTGCCAGAGGGTATTTGGCACGAGTGGCAGCAGGCCTGGCAGTCCGATGGCTGGCGCAGGAGGTCCGCATCAGCCAGCACGAACCGCCGATCCGAGAGGGGCGGTCCTGGCACGGGTCTCTCCCGCCACACTTCGGGCTCCATTTCGATTCAGGAGCACAGACGCCGTATGGTAAGAAAATATAAATAATTTAATTACTAATTTAGTTATTTACAAATATTTACATTAATATCAATTTTTTTTATTGTTATAGTCTGAGCAGGAGGGCAGAGATCTGGTGAGTTTCGTCTATTCAGGGCGACACACACCAGGAGGGACGGTTCCTGGGTCGATACGCGATCACGGGAGGTTGCGGTAAGAAATTAGCTTTATGTAGTATCTGTTTAATTTCTAAAATTTTATTTAGAGAAATTTATTGATTCATTTATTGTTGATTTTATAATTCAAAGACACGAGTCGAAGGTCGACTCTACTGATGGGGGACGCCCGTCGAACTCTCAGCAGAGGAGAGTCGACGTGTGTTTTTGGAGGCTGTTGGTGCCCAGCCGCGAGACCGCAGGGTCTATGGTCTGGGCACTAGAGCTTCTGCATATTTTTCCCATCAGGCCTCCAGCTCGCGATATTCTGGTGATATTCCTGCCGAGCGTTTAGATGACATTCGGAGATCTATTACGGAGGAGGTTCGGCAGGACGTTCGTCAGGAGGTTCGGCAGGAGTTCGAGCAGAGTTCGAGCAGCGTACGCAAGGCCATCAGAGCTTGCAGACGTGCGAGAGCAGATGCGTCAGTTGCAGGATATGGTTAGCCGCATGTCGCAGGGTTTCCAGCCTCCACGTGATCGCGTGGATTCTTGATGTATTTTTTTTTACTTTTTATATTTTGTACATGAAAACTTCAAAATTTTAATATATTAATTATTTTTGGAAATTGAATGATGAATGTTTGGATCAATATGAGTGAAGAATGTTTCGATCAATATTTAAATGTAATGAAATTGTATTAACCATTTTAATTTTTAATATTTTATTTTTTAAAAATTAATTAGCGACATATTAGCGATGAAATTGCATCGCTAATATTTTTAAAATATTATTATTAAATATTGCGATGCAATGACCTGGCATCGCAATATTTTTTTAAAAATTAATTAGCGACGCATTAGCGACTGAAATTGCATCGCTAATATATCTAAAATATTATTATTAAATATTGATGCAACTAAATGCATCATAATATTTAATAATAATAATTTAGAATATTAGCGATGCAATTTAAGTCGCTAATCGCTAATTAATTTTTTTAAAAATAAATAATTAATTAGCGACTTATTTGCGATTTTTCATCGCAAATATTTTAAAAATTATTTTTAAAATTAGCGATGCATTATGTTGCGTCGCAATATTGCGACGCATTTAATTGCATCGCAATATATTGCGACGCATTTGCATACATAAAGTCGCTGTTAAGCGACGCAATTGCGACAAATTGAGATTGCGATGACCATCGTAGCGATGCCGCAATTGCATCGCTAATGCGTCGCTATAGGGTATTTAGCGATGCATTAGCGACGCATTTGGGCATCGCTATATTTAAATTTTCTTGTAGTGTCTGTTGTTGTAGTCTGAACAGGAGGGCGGAGATCCTGGTGAGTTTTGTCTATTCAGGGCGACACACACTAGGAGGGACGGTTCCTAGTCGATACATGATCACAGGAGGTTGCGGTAAGAAATTAGCTTTATATTGTATATGTTTAATTTCTAAAATTTTATTTAGAGAAATTTATTGATTCATTTATTGTTGATTTCATAATTCAAAGGCACGAGTCAAGGAGTTTCAGTCCCAGGCATCGCAGGTCGACTACACTGATGGGGGCCGCCCGTCGAACTCTCATCAAAGGAGAGTCGACGTGTGTTTTTGGAGGCTGTTGGTGCCCAGCCGCAAGACCGCAGGGTCTATGGTCTGGGCACTAGAGCTTCTGCATATTTTCCCCAGTAGGCCTCCAGTTCGCACTATTATGGCAATATCCTGCCGAGCGTTTAGAGGACATTTGGAGATCTATTACGGAGGAGGTTCGGCAGGAGGTTCGGCAGAAGATTCGGCAGGAGTTCGACCAGTGCACGGAAGTCCTTCAGCACGAGTTCGACCAGCGCACGAAAGTCCTTCAGCACGAGCTCTCTGACATAAAAGAGCAGATGCGTCACATACGGGATTTGGTTAGCCGCATGTCGCAGGGTTTTCAGCCACCACGTGATCGTGATAGTGAAGATTCTTGATGTATTTTTTTCTTTACTTTTTATGTGTTGTACATGGAAACTTCAAAATTTTAATATATTAATTATTTTTAGAAATTTCATGATGAATGTTTCGATTAATATTAGTGTTTTGATCAATATCAGTGTTTCGATCATAATTTTTGTAAATTTAACCATTTTAATTTATAATATTTTATATTTTTTAAAAAAATTTAATTAGTGATGCATTAGTGACTGAAATTGTCGCTAATATATCTAAAATATTATTATTAAATATTGCGCAATTGAATGCGTCGCAATATTAAATTTAACCATTTTAATTTTTAATTTTTTTATTTTTAAAAAATATTTAATTAGTGATGTATTAGCGATTGAAATTGCGTCGCTAATATTTCTAAAATATTATTATTAAATATTGCATGCAGCATCTTGGCGTCGCAATATTGCGACGCACTTGTTGCATCGCAATATTGCGGCGCACTTTATTGCGTCGCAATATTAAATTTAACCATTTTAATTTTAATTTTTAATATTTTTTATAAAAATTTAATTAGCGACTCATTAGTGACTAAAATTGCGTTGCTAATATTTCTAAAATATTATTATTAAATATTGCGAGGCAACGACCTTGCGTCGCAATATTGCGATGCAATAAATGCATCGCTGAGAGTCGCTATTTAGCGACACAATTGCGACTAAATTTATTATGTGACGAGACTTACAGCGACGCTACAGTTGCGTCTAATGCATTTCAAAACCCAGTTTAGCGATGCATTAGTGACGCATTTTTGCGTCGCTATATTTATTTTCTGTTGTAGTGGTCGTGGGTTCTAGCAAGCCCATATCTGACTAGAAGACCTGCAGTCCTCTTGTCTTCAACGGAGCCCGACCATCGTTCGAAGTCAGCCATGGCTTCCCACCCTTGCCGAAAACTAGATCCAGAGATCTAGATCCATCCGAACGTCGTTGCCATCTCTTCTCCAGCGACAGTTTCTAGCAAAACTCAACCCACAATCCATAGAACAAGGATACATATAGGGGATGAAATAAAAAAATTACATGTGGATTTCGTTGCTCGCCGGTGACGATCGAAAAGATCTGACTCTCCTAGGTCTGATCAAGTCATGAAGGCGAGCAGCGGCGATGAATGGGAGGCTTGGAGGCGAGACTCAGGAGCTAGGGTTGAGAAATCAGAAAGAGGCCAAGCGGGCGACGGGCGAGCAGAGATTCAGAATAACTTAAAACGGGTTCGGGCTATCCCGGGTGGGGTTGACTGCAACCCAAACCCGGACCGATTTTAAATCGGTCTGGGTTAAACCCGGATATTTCGGGTTCGGGTTGGGCAAAGATGAGTTTGAGCATGTTGAAATTCGGGTTCGGCGGGCCGAGTTCGGGTTGAACTCGGCCCAAGTTGCACCCCTATGCATGTTATCCTTAGATTAACATATATATATATATAGTAGTTGAAAAGTAGTTTTTCTTTCTTTCTTTCTTAATACAGATCAATCAATCTAATTTGAGTTGACTTTATTCTAGAAATATGTGTAGTTTATCTTCTATCATTCTTTGACACGTCAATTTTGTTAGAGTTAATTTGTAATTAAATATGAAAGTTATCTAGAAAAATAAAGAGTCAGTTAGGAAGTCTAAGAGTTTGTATGTTTTAATGTGACTTAAATGAATGCGGAAGTTATCTTAAAAAAAATGAAGAGTCAGTTAGCAAGTCTAAGAGTCAAAAGTGATTATGTATTATGTATGGGAAGATCAAAAGTCACCTTCTTATTTCTATAACTATTGAGTTGAGTAGAGAGCTAATAGAGAAATGATATTATGAAATGATATTTCATTATTATCTTGAGTATTATCCTTGTGCGCTACCAGATTATTATCCATCAAGTAGTATCAAAGCCACTTGTATCAAAGCCACTTATGTGCCCACTACGTTTTCCAACAAGTGATCTCAGAGCCAAGTTGATCCCAAAGGTATTAGAGCCAAGTTGATCCCAAAGCCAAGTTGATCCTAAAGCTCGGTAGATCCTAAAGCAAGTCAGAAAGCCAGAGTGTCAAGGAGTAGTTCCAGAAGCTAGAGAAAGCTCCGAGTGCAGAAGGTGCTCGTAAAGGAGTTGCTCCGTGAAATATATCCTCCATCAAGGTGTTGAGTGTCCGAATCGATAGGAATCCGTCGAGAAGTGTGCAAGTTAAGATAAAGAGACTTTGCAAAAAGGAAAAGAAGACAAGAAGTGGTTGAAGATACGAGTTGTGCAAAATGAAGGATGAAAAGGTAATAGTTGTTTTCAGTGGTTGAAGATACGAGTTGTAAAAAATAGAGGATGAAAAGGTAATAGTTATGGTTGCGCCATACAAGAAAATTAATGATGTGCATAAAGCCTATGAAGAGCATTTCCATAAGAGATTTTCCTTGCAATTCAAATCAGTTATGTTTGAAGAGTCAGTTAGGAAGTCTAAGAGTTTGTATGTTTTCAATGTGAGACTTAAATCTAAAAAAAGAAGAGTCAGTTAGGAAGTCTAAGAGTCAAAAGTGATTATGTATTATGTATGGGAAGATCAAAAGCCACCTTCTTATAGAAAGCTAATAGAGAAATGATATTATGAAATGATATTTCTCACTCCAAGCATTATTATATTGAGTATTATCCTTGTGCGCTACTAGATTATTATCCATCAAGTGGTATCAAAGCCACTTGTATGCCCACTACGTTTTCCAACAAATTTATCCATCAGCCTCCCTTTCTATTTTATACTATGGCACACTTGTATGCCGGCACAAAAGAGGTTTCAATAGGTTTCAAGATAAGATAAAGAGGATTTTGTCATGTTCAATAACGTTTCATCGTTGATGTGGAGATCAGATGTTGGATCGATGATGAGTTCTTAAAATTGAAAGACTTTTTGAACTTTGCTTTGTAAAGTGCTTGAGGTATTATTTTGTCATCCGATGGATGTGATGTGAGGGGCAAGATGTTAGGGGCATTGTTTACACTAAGTTATAACTTTCCTCGTCTCCCTCATTGTTCAAGGCAGCATAACCCCAGTTTATCCATCTTCTTCGTCTCTGCGTGTCTGTTGAAGTACGATTGCATGCCAGACACTAGGTTCTAGACTCTAGTTAGCAGAGGATCCTCCCATTTGTCCAAGGAAAAGAGAAAGTTAAAAAAAAAGGGCAACAACTTTGTTTCGTTTATATTATTGCGCATTAATCTAAAGTAATGTTTTGCTTCTTATATATATTACATTCTAAACGAAATGATATGAACTGTTAACCAGCATGTCTGATTTGACAAGCAGAATGGGAGGTTCTCTTAACTGAAATATTTCAGCTACTTCCATTGGTGATCTAGGTCGTTGACGATTGGAGCGACGTAATAATTTAAGAGGTTATTATTTATCGGCTGCATGCTTTCGTCCGTGAAGGCCACCCTCGGGAATCAATCGGTGATGGCTTAGTAGTTTCTGAGGACCCTGTTCGAAACTTCTAACTCCACGGGGAGGCAATATGCCTTGGTAGGTGTTAGCAGTGAGCCTCCTCACCTCCATCTCCTCGTCATCAGGAAACGACGATCGATGGTGAAGAAAGAGAGTTATGAATACCATGGAAACTTCTTCACGGAAAAGGCTGAAGTGAGCAGTAGAAAGTCAGGCCGAAGAACCTAGGATTCATAGGGTTTATAGGCGTGGCATGCGGCACTAATGAAGGGTTTGGAGGAAGAAGAAAAGGGGATGAACGGTGGGGGCAAGGGGAAGGGATCGAGTACGTGAGGAGGGAGCGTGCATGTAACGTCCAATTTATAGAGGATATGAGACGGGTTGGGGCGAGGGAGCGAGCAGGGGAGCGTCAAACCGATCAAAATTTGATATATGCTACTCAACGTGCACCATAGTAATTCAAGAACACGTCATATCAAAATTACATCCAAAATTTTATATATTAAATTATATTATAAAAATATAAAATAATATGGAGACTTTATTTTGCTAGGCATCTTTTTTTTTCTTCAATAAATGGGGGATATGTGGGTCTCAAAATCTTAAGTTAGTAGCTTGAGGATGAGATCTTAAATCCTCATTCTTGTGAATAAGTAGTTTAAGGTTGCTACACTGAATCATGATTATAGAGTGGAGTGATTTGGAATTGCTGTTGCATATAATCATGTTACTGTAATCAAATGCAGCAATTTAATTTATCACTTCAATTCATATAAATTATTAGTGATTTAAAGTGGATAAGGATGATACATGGTGCGCAATTATAATACTTTCACATTTAGTATTGTGGGCATAATATATATATATTCAGTTAATAAAATTTAGAGTTATATTATTAGATGATTGGGTGAGAAAGAATCTTCCATCCATATATTAATTCACTCTGAATTGTGCAAGCATCATCCAAGAATAAACTCGAAAACTATCTCTTGCATTACAAAAATTAGGATGCTAATTTAAATCTATGGCCCCAAGATGGAACTGCTACCAACTTAATGACAACTAAAATAACAGCGTTACTCAATATTCAAGTATTTGCCAAACCTGCTAATAACGTAGAGATCATATAGAGCACATTTCAATAAGCATATCGCTTAATCATGCCATTCTCTCTCTCAAGAATATTTAGTCAGATGGGTTAGACGTTACTTATATAATCATTTTATTTATTAAAAAATATAGGACATAAATTACAGGCATTCATTTGGTCTACCGTCAAAGATGATGCAATTCATATTTAAGGTTGTATCAAAATTCATGTTTATATTGTGTGACCTAGCTATAATTTTATTCTCAATTTTTAAGCAAAACGCGAGTGATAATTTCCAAATCAACTCCCAATGATGATGATTTCTCTCGGTGTGGCAGGTATACTAAATCCAAAATCATTTTTCACGTTCCATTTAACTATGAATTCTTGTTGAAACACTACAAATTTCAATAACAACCAAAATATCATGAGAAAAAAAAAAACAATCACCACAATACAATTATCACTTAAGAGTACTTCCGAGCTTGGCATCGCTGTGGGCAAAGTTGCAGGCAGCTCTGGCGAGGGCAACGGCCATGTTGGAAGAGTACAAACAGCTTGATCCTGCATAGCTTCCATCTTCCATTTGATCGATAAGTGCCTTTTGATGCCCTACTCCTCACAAAATCTTTGGAACTCCCTGCTGGTGTATTCTCCGCCATTGTTTGACCTCGGACACTTCACACTCCTATCCTATTCCTTCTCTACCTCAGCCTTCCAGATCCTGAACATGGTGAAGAACTCTGATTTTTTCTTCATGAAGTAGATCCACTTTTTTCTTGAGAAAACATCTATCAGGATCAAGAAGTATCTAGCCTTATTCCTTGCAGAAATCGAGGCTAATCCTCAGACATCCATGCGTACTAGCTCAAGGGGTTCTGCACTCCTAGCTGTGCTAACCAAGAATTGCACTCTCTTCTGCTTCCCCATCTGGCGTGGCTCAAAGATCTCCATGACTCCACCACTCAGATCCGAAAGTAGCCCTTTCTTGCTCAGTTCTTTTATCACCTTGTCTCTTACGTGGCCTAGGCAGTAATACCACATCCAGTACACATCCCGAGGATCTTATTCTATAGCTACTGCCTCATATTTTCTGGTTACCATAGAGTCCTTCAACATGTATAGGTTGTTCTCAAGCCTTCTCCCTCTCATCACTATCATAGCTCCATTGGAGATATTCAAAACTCCACTCCTGGCATGACTGTTGAAGCTATATCCAGTCTGCTCCAGGTACCCCAGTAACACTAGATTCTTCTTGAGTTCTGGGATATGCTTCATGCTGATAAGAGTGCGCATCATGCCATTAAATATCCTCACCCTCACTGTGCCAATCCCTGCCACCTTGCAAGGGTGATCATCTTCAAGAGTCACACACCCCTCATCAACCTCTGTCTAAGTACTGAACCACAATCGGTTGAAAGTATAATAATGAGAACAAGCTGAATCTAAGGTCCATATCTCTGTACTTTGCCTATGACCATCCAATACCACCAAGAGATCATCCTCCACCTCCTGGCCTGTAACTGTACTCACAGATTCAGATCCTTCTTTTTTCCTTTTTTACTTAGGACAGTCCCTTTTAAAATGTTCTATCTCACCACACTTGTAGTACTTAACCTTCTTGTACTTTAACCATCCCCAAGGCTTGCTCCTGTCCCTGCTTCTGCCTGACCCTTTCCCAACTAATAGACCATCCTAGGGAATAGCTTCCTTGGTCATCCTCTTTCTCTACTCATTCATTTGAACTACCGAGCCTATATCTTCAAAGAACAATGTCTCTTTCCCATAGAGCAGCGTCGTGACCAATGAGTCATGTGATGCGGGCAATGAAAACAATAGCAAAAGTGCCTTATCTTTCTCCTCCATCTTGATCCCGACATTCAGCAATTCATTGCTCAACTAGTTGAACACCTGCATGTGGCCTAGCACATCTCCATCTTCTGACATTCAAAGACTGTAAAGATGCTTCTTCAACATCAACTTGTTGCATACATTTTTTCTCATATAGAGGGCTTGCAACTTCGACCAGAGTCCCTTCGGGGTCTTCTCCAGTACTGAATAAAGAACTAAATCTACCAGACATCCTCTAATCACTGAACATGCTTTCTTCTTCAATGACATCCATTGCTTATCTGTCATCCCATCTGGCCTTTCTTCCAAAGCCAGATCTAAACCCTGCTATACAAAAAGGTCTTCTACTCGAACTTTTCACATGGAGAAACTTTCCTTTCCATCAAACTTTTTAAAATCTATTTTTATGCTACTACCCATGGCCAGATCTCAAAAATAGCATAAAAATAAATTTTAAAAAATTAAGAGTTACCTTGATGAGGCTTTGTTGAAATTATTTCAACTCCTTGAAGATCTCTAAATTACTCCTTCCTGAATCAGGCTATGATACCAATTGTTAGAGTTTAGTCATCGATGAACAACAATGGGATCACATTACAAGAAAATTTCATTTTAGCGATGCCAAAATGCATCGCTAATGCATCGTTAATCGATTTAGCGATGCATTAGCGATGCATTTTGGTCGTCGCTGTAACTTTCGTCGCAAACAGATATCCATCGCAGTTTCATTGCTAAATAGAGACTCCTAGCGACACAACTAAATGCATCACTATTTTGCGATGAAAATTTCATCGTCGCAATTTAGCGACGCATTTGTGATTATTTTTTGCATCACAATTTAACGATGCATTGCGACGCAATTTTGCGACCCAAATTGTGCCACAATTTAGTGACTCATTTGCGACGATTAATATTGAGTCGCAATATTGCGATGCATAAAGATGCGTTGCAATTTAGTGACACAATAAGATGTGTCACAATATTGCGACACATACTGATGCGTCGCAAATGCATCGCAAAATTTTAATTTTATTTTTTAAAAAAAATTGCAACGAGAAAAAAAATTTTGGTTGCAATTTTTTTAAAAAATAAAATTAAAATTTTGTGATGCATTTGCGACACAAATTTATAAATTTATTTTTTTAAAAAATGCAACGAGAAAAAAATTTCTGGTTGTAATTTTTTTAAAAAAATAAAAATAAAATTTTGTGATGCATTTGCGATGCAAATTGCGTCACTAAATTGTGACGCATATTATTGCGTCGCAAATGCGTCGCAACATTTTAATTTATTTTTTTAAAAAAATTGCAACCATAAAAAATTTAAAAAAAAGTTAAATTATTATTCAATTTAGCGATGCAATTTGCATCGCAAATTTATGAATTCATTTTTTTAAAAAAAATTATAACAAAATTTTTTTGTTAAAAAAATAAACATTATTTAAAACTCTTAATGCAATTTAAATTTATTCAATTGAAACATTATCGCTAACATTCATTACAAAATTTTTGATAATGCATAAAATTTTATTTTATTAATAATAACAAGTTTGGATACACAAAACAGAAAAAAATACATCAAGAATCTGCACTGTCACGATCACGGAAAGGCTGCATATGCTGGAATGAACCCTACGACATTTGGCAAACCAAATCTTACATCTGACGCATCTGCTTTCTCATGCCTGCCGAACCTCCTGCCGAACCTCCTTTGTAATAGATCTTTGAATATCGTCTAAACATCAGGAGGAATATCACCAGAATAGTGCAAAGTGGAGCCAAAAAAAATCTAAAAGCTTTAGCACCCAGACCTTAGACCCTACGGTCTCGCGGCTGGGCACTAACAGCTTCAAAAAATATACGTCGACTCTCCTCTGGTGAGAGTTCGACGGGCGGCCCCCCATTAGTGGAGTCGACCTACAATGCCTGGGACTGAAGCTCCTCGACTCGTGCCTTTGAATTATAAATGAATCAGTATACGAACCTGAATAAAGGTTAAGAAATTAAACAGTTACAACATAAGTCAAATTTTTTACTGCAACCTGATCATGTGATCGTGCACCGACCCAGGTACCATCCTTCCTAGTGTGTGTCGCCCTGAATAGGTTGAACTCACCAGGATCTCTGCCCTCCCGCTCAGTCTACAAAAGCAGAAGAAATGATATAAATATAAGTATATGCAAATGACTAAATTAGTAATTAAATTATTAATGTTTTCTTACCATATGGCTCTCCACGATCGACTTTTTCGGATCGGCGATTCATGGCTGATGCGGACCTCCTTTGCCAGGCCTTAGACTACCACACCTACTGCCAGTCGTGCCAAATACCCTCCGGCACATGCACAGGGTGATCGCCCGATCTCTCCAACGTTGCTAAATTAAAAATTAATTTTTTAAATTTTTATGGGTGCATGCGTCGCTAATGCATCACTAAATTAATGATTTTTTTTAATTTATGGTTAATTGCATCGCTAATGCATCGCTAAATTAAAAATTAAATTTTTTAAATTTTTTATGGGTGCATGCATTGCTAATTCATCACTAAATTAATGATTTTTTTAATTTCTGGTTAATTGCATCGCTAATGCGTCGCTAAATTAAAAATTATTTTTTTAATTTTTATGGGTGCATGCATCACTAATGCGTCGCTAAATTAATAATTTTTTTAATTTATGGTTAATTGTGCGCTAATGTGTCGCTAAATTAAAAATTATTTTTTTAAAAAAATTTTATGGGTGCATGCGGGGCTATTGTGTCACTAAATAGCGATGCAAATATTGCATCGCTAAATTAACGATTTTTTTTAATTTCTAGTTTATTGCGTTGGTAATGCGTCGCTATTTAGCAACGTAATATTTGCATCGCTAAATAGCGGCGCATTATTAGCGTCACTAAATTAAAAATTAAAATTTTTAATTTTTTTTGGGTATTTGCGTTGCTAATGCATCGCTAAATTAATTTTTTTTTAATTTCTAATTAAATGCATCGCTAATGCATCGCTAACTTAAAAATTAATTCTTTTTAATTTTTTATTGGTACATGCATCGCTAAATAGCAATGCAAATATTGCGTCGCTAAATTAACAATTTTTTAATTTCTAGTTTATTGCATCGCTAAATTAAAAATTAAAATTTTTTAATTTTTTTGCGTATATGCGTCGCTAATGCATCACTAAATAGGGATGCAAATATTGCGTCCCTAAATTAACAATTTTTTGTTAAATTTTTGGTTTATTGCGTCGCTAATGCATCGCTATTTAGCGATGCAAATATTGAGTCGCTAAATAGCGACTCATTATTAGCATCACTAAATTAAAAATTAATTTTTTAAATATTTTTTTGATATATGCATCACTAATGCATCGCTAAAAGCGATGCAATTATTGCATCGCTATATTAACTATTTTTTTAATTTTCTAGTTTTTTGCGTCGCTAAATAGCGATGCATTTTTGTGGCGTCGCTAATGGTGTCACTATTTTTTTGTTGCTTAGGCGTCGCAATTTAGCGACGCAAAAATGCGTCGCTAAATTGGCATCACTATTTCAGTATTTTCTTGTAGTGTCAACCTCGCTGAAGAAATACCTTGGACTTGAACCCTTTTCTATCAACAATCAGACAAGTGTAATGATTAAAGCATTGCTCTTGAACCTCTTGTTCTTGGTTCAAAACACTGCTACTCCCTTTATTCCAAAGAATTTTTTAATCTTTATTTCCTTGACTTGCTGGAATACCCAAGGGTGAGATCCCTCTTCGCGTTGATGCTTTCCGTGAAGCCTTGTCTCATCGCTTCTTGATGATGGTTCCCACGTGATTGCCAAGCTTGCTTCATCCTTGTTCTCACAATCTATAGTTCCATAAGAAGCCACCCCGCCCGTCCCGTCTGGTTGGACCTCCATTCGGATCTTCATGCTAGGTTCACGGGACGAGCGACCAAAGAAGAGATAGGGTGATGAGAAAAGATTGGGAAAAAAGAATATGTTCTATTCCATCCAAATTCTAGAGACTAGGATTTAAATACATCCACCAAGTAGGATAGGTCTAAACTTAACAAAAACTTTCATGTACTAACCAAATGAGATTAAACTAATCCCCAAGCCCGTGTACACCCATGGCTTGATGGGTTGGGTGTGAGTCCAAGGGTTGGGGATTAGTTTAATCTCATTTGGTTTGATAGCACCACACTAAGCCTAACAATCTTATCATCTTCGAATTCCAAGGTTTGATTTTACAAATGGCTTTGCATCTACTTTACAACCTTAAAGCAACCTTGGGGATAAGGTTGATTCTAAGGAGGGTGGAACGTAAGGATTTCCTAATTTTAGGAATTTCTTCAATCTTAAATATTTTCTTAATTGGAGGGATCTAGTTATTAAGAAAAAATTTCTAAGATTTAATATTTTTGTTTCCTTAATTATGAGATATTTACTCTTTCTGATAAATATGTAAATGCCTCTATGGCTTTTTCATCAATGAAATAATAATATTGGTTTTCTATTATTGAAGGTTTAACTCCCTCAAAGTGATTATTTGGAGGTCAGACCCTCTCGAAGTGGTTATATTACCCTAATTTTTGAAATTTTATTTAGTGATACGTCGGTTCCGTATTACATGTCTACTTTGACAAGGATAAACTACTACAAAAAGTTAAATAGACTATAGTAGATTTTAGAAAAAAAGACTATGTTTTTCATAAAAAAAATATAGTCTTATATTTTCACAAATTAAAAGACTACATCTTTTATTTAAAACTTAGTCTTAAATTATCTAAAAATATAAAAAGACTACATTTTTAAATAAGACGTAGTATTATATATAAAAAGACTACATTTTTAATTAAGACAGAGTCTTATATTATATGATAATATAAGAAGACTACGTTTTTAAATAAGACGAAGTCTTATATTATCTGATAATAAATTTTAGACTACGTTTTTAATTAAGACGTAGTCTTATATTATCAGATAATATAAAAAGACTACATTTTTAATATCTTATAATATAAAAGACTATATTTTTAATTAAGAAGTAGTCTAATATATTTTTAATTAAGACATAGTCTAATATAATTTCCCTCCTCCTAATTCACTTCCCCCTTTTCCTAAACGAAACCCTCGCGATACCCAAAGTCAAATTTCTTTCTTCCATTTGCAGTTTTGTTCTAGGGTTTCATTTTTGGAGACTCCATCGCCCACCACGTGGGATTAAGGTTGAGAAGACTCTACCATCATCGATCAAGATTTTGTTTACAAGGACTCCATCACCAGGCAGGATTAGGGTTTTGTTCTTCACCAGGCTGAGATTCAACTGCATGTAATTTTTTTTAAATCTAACGATGAGAGAGAGTGCAAGAGGGGTGCCGACATGGGGTTTGGCTCGGACCCGGCGGGCGCCGTCGTGCCTGAGCCACGGCTGGCAGCCCCACCAAACCTAGAGCAGCGTCCAGTGGGGGACGCCGGAATTGAGCGACGGAGGCGGGAGAGTAGAGGAGAGGGCCGCGGCCCTCTCCTGTGCGGGAGCCAAACGGGCTCCTACGTTCACGGTGCCGGGTCTGAGGCACGGCCGGCAACCCCACCGGACCTGGAGTGGCGTCCGATGGGGGACACCGGAACTGAGCGGTGGAGGCGAGTGGAGAGCAGAGGAGAGGGCCGCAGCCCTCTCCTATGCGGGAGCCAAATCGGCTCCCACGTTGGTTTGGGCCCGACGGTGTTCTTGCCACCTCGTGTTTCGGAGAGCGTGGCCGGCCGGCCGGTGAGGGGATCGAGGGAAAATAGGATGGAGAAATCCTGTGGCTGTGGGCTTTTTGGGCCGGGTTGGGCCGGTCTGTGAGCCTAGTTGGGTTGAGTTTTTGAGCCCTGTAATGGGCCATGGTCAGGAAAAGGAATATAGGGCTCGGATCAGCGTTGATCCTAATTTCTGGTGGTATTTTTATTTCCCCCTAGAGCGGCGTCCGGTGGGGGACGTCGAAACTGAGCGGCAGAGGCGGGCAGAGAGCAGAGGAGAGGGCCGCGGCCCTCTCCTGTGCGGGAGCCAAATCGGCTCCCGCATTCACGGCGCCGGGCCTGAGCCACGGTCGGCAGCCCCACCGAAGCTGGAGCGGCATCCGGTGGGGGTCATCGAAACTGAGCGGCAGAGGCGGGCGGAGAGCGGAGGAGAGGGCCACGACCCTCTCATGTGTGGGAGCCAAACCGGCTCCCACGTTGGTTCGGGCCCGGTGGCATGCTCGCAGCCTCGATGGGCCTGAGGGTTGACCGGAGACCCCCACCGGCGCCGAGAGAGCATCCGGTGAGGGTCCGATCGGCCGGTGATGGCCAGCCGTGCCACCGACTCAGTGAGGAGCCGCGTAAGGGAAAAGAGAGGAAAGAGAGAGAAAGAGAGAGAAAGAGGGAGAGAGAGGGGGAGGTTGCATCGGCGGCTAGCCCTGGATCGGTCGCCAACGACCGGTCTGCCCAGAACTTGGCCGGCGGCGGTCCTAATGTTATAGCCTAATTTTCTTTTCTTTTTTTTCTTTTTTTTTAAAATAAGGTGATTTTTGATTTTTATTTTTATTTTTAAAAATAAAGATAGTTGATATGTTTTTGAACATAATATCTTTTTCATTTTAGGAACATAGATGGTGGATTCAACAGGCATGAAAAGTAGGTCCAAAGAGATTGATGACAAAGTAAAGAAAGTTGAACCACTGTAAGTTATTATTTATCTTTTTAATTTACTTGTCATCTTTCAAATTTATTAGTTGTTAGATAAAATTAATTTTATTTGTTGATTTAATTAAGTTTGATTTAATTAAGTAGTTACTAGTATTTTTTGAATTTAAACAGACTAGATAAGTCATGGTACTCTACTGATAGACGTACAAAAAGATACGAGGATGGTGTCGAAGTTTTTTTGAATCATGTTAAAAGAAATTTAGATGACCTTAGTTCGATACACTGTCTATGCATAAAATATGGGAATATGAAAGTTCATGATATCACATTGGTTAAAGATCATATTTTTTGTAATGGTATCGACTCAAGTTATGACGTATGGATATGGCATGGCAAAAATATATGTAATGTTGAGGAAGATAAGTGTACCTTAGATGCTGAAGAATGTTATCTTCAATTCAATGATGATATTGATGCTGTGGAAATGGTTGAAGCAGCCAGAGATCTATTTGAATGTAATTCAAAGAAATTCGTTGACTGTTGAATGATGCTAAGTGCCCTTGATACATTGGTTGTAGTGGGTTCACTAAGCTTTCTGTTTTGGTACGATTATACAACTTTAAAACAAAATATGGGTGGAGTGATGCAAGTTTCAATGAGCTATTAAGCTTTTGGGGTGATGTGCTTCCAAAAGGAAATTTGATGCTAACATCAATATGTGAAGCAAAAAGACATTGTGCGCCTTAGGAATGCAATATGAAAAAATACACGCATGTCCAAATGATTGCATATTGTATAGAAATGCAAACAAGGATGTTGATGTATATCTAAATTGTTCTGAATTAAGATGGAAGATTCCTAAAGGATCCAATCTTCCAAAAGTAGGCATGCTGGCAAAAGTTCTGTGGTATTTTCCTCCTATACCCAGGTTTAGAAGAATGTATGGTACTTGTCAAATATCGAAAGATTTGACATGGCATTCCAGTGAAAGAGAAGTTGACAATTACATGCGACATCCAGCAGATGCAGCATCATGATAATTAATAGACCACATATGGCCCGATTTTGCATGTGAGCCATGAAATCTCTGATTGGCACTTGCAGCAAATGGAATAAATCCACATAGCTCCTTAAGTAGTCGTCACAGTACATGGCATGTCGTACTTATTACTTACAATCTTCCACCATGGTTGTGTATGAAGCAAAAATTTATGATGTTAACCTTGTTGATATCGGGTCCTAAGCAGCGAGGAAATGATATTGACATCTTCTTGCAATCACTTATTGATGATTTAAAAATGGAATAAATCCACATAGCTCCTTAAGTAGTCGTCACAGTACATGGCCTGTCGTACTTATTACATACAATCTCCCACCATGGTTGTGTATGAAGCAAAAATTTATGATGTTAACCTTGTTGATATCGGGTCCTAAGCAGCCAGGAAATGATATTGACATCTTCTTGCAATCACTTATTGATGATTTAAAAATGCTATGGGATGTCGGTGTTGAAATTTATGATGCATATTTGCAAGAGGTATTCACCTTAAAGGCCGTATTACTATGGACGATAAATGATTTTCCCGCGTATGGAAATTTGAGTGGCTGCAGTGTTAAAGGTTATTTGGCTTGCCCAATTTGTGCTAAAAATACACAGAGTGTATACTTGAAACATAGTCAAAAAAATGTGTACGTACCAAGGTCATAGGAGATTTTTACACAGAAATCATCCATATAGAAGAGCAAAAAAGGCATTTAATTGTTGTCAAGAGTTTGATGTTGAGCCTAAACCTTTAACTAGAACAGAAATTTTACAAAAGACCAGAAATATTAATTATGTGTATGATAAAAAGCAAGCAAATACAGTGCATGTTGAGAAATCAAAAAAGAAGGACAAGGTTTCAGAGGCAAAGTCTAAACTTGCGTGAAAAAAAGTTAATATTTTTTGATCTTGAATATTGGGAGTTTCTTCATGTACGTCATGTCTTAGATGTGATGCATATTGAGAAAAATGTATGTGAGAGCATCGTGGGAACCCTTCTTGATATACCTGGAAAGTCAAAAGATGGACTAAGCAGTCGTTTAGATCTAGTAAATATGGGAATTCGAAGTGAGCTACAGCCAATAGTGGGTGAAAAAAGGACATATTTTCCTGCTACAAGTTACACACTTTCTAAGGCTGAGAAAATCAAATTTTGCAAGATGTTATCTGCACTTAAAGTTCCAGATGGATACTGCTCTAACTTAAAAAATTGTGTTCCTATGGAAGAATTGAAGTTTTATGGCCTAAAATCTCATGACTACCACACTTTGATCCAATAAATTCTTTCATTGGCATTACGAGGATTGTTGAATAAGAACATGAAATCCACAATAACTAGACTAAGTTTGTTCTTCAATGCACTTTGCAACAAAGTTGTGGATACCTGCGATCTCAGTTTGCTACAAGAAGAACTTGTGAAAACTTTATGTCTGATGGAAAAGAATTATCCTCCTTCATTTTTTGACATAATGGTTCATTTACCAGTACACCTTGTATGCGAAGTCCAGTTATGTGGACCAGTCTATTTAAGATGGATGTGTCTTTTTGAAAGATTCATGAAGATCTTAAAAGGATATGTATGCAATCACAATAGGCCTGAAGGTTGCATTGCAGAATGTTATATTGCTGAAGAAGCTGTAGAATATTGTTCGGAGTACTTGTCAAATATGAAAGCTATTGGGATCCCATCAATGAGAAATGAGTGTGATGGTCAACACAGTATTGGAAAACCACTTTCTAGTTCTCATGTATTTATAGCTGATGCGAAAGAGCTAGAGCAAGCACATCTTTATGTGTTGGAATATACAACAGAAGTTGCAGCCTATGTAGAGTAAGTCAAACCCATCACATGTTATTTGAGTCTCATTAAATGTTCTTATTTTAAAATATGTGGTCATAACTAAATAAGTTCTAACATACAGGCAATACATGGAAGAATTGAAGGTAGCTAATCAAAATAAAACAAGGAGACAAAAGTGGCTTCAGGATGAGCATAATCGAACATTTATAAATTGGTTGCGTGATAAGGTATATGACTATGTGCTTGGCATCTTTTAGGAGATCATGATTTCTTTATACTTAACTATCATTTATGTTGCTGAATCTTAAAAATGAATGTAGGTTGTGTCTGAGATTAAGGAATCCAGTAATATCATTTCTGATACGCTGAGGTGGATATCTCATGGACCCCAACCCCAAGTGATCATAGGATATGATGGATATCTTATAAATAGAGTTCGATTTCACAACAAAAAACGTTATAGTACCAGATGTGTTCAGAATAGTGGTGTCACCTTAACTGCTAAAACAATACAAGTGTCTAGCTTGAAGGACAAGAACCCAATAATATCAAACATGTCCTTTTATGGGGTTCTTCACGATATATTGGAACTTGATTATATTGAATTGAAGGTGGTAGTTTTTAAGTGTCAATGGATTGAGAGCTCTAGTGGAGTTAAAGAAGATGAAGATGGATCGATCTTACCAAAATCGGACATAAGTCAGATTCTTTTATTTTGTCTACTAATGCCCAGCAAGTGTTTTATGTAGAAGATGGAAATGATCCAGCTTAGTCGATTGTAGTTCCAAACTCAAGGAATAAGTTTAATGGTTATTCAAATGATGATGAGTTAGGTGATATAGTATTAAAACATTGTATTATCAGATTAGTGCGTGATATACAGTCTTTTGATATTATAGATGATTCTCATCCACCTTATGTGCGGGATGATAGTGAGGGTACTTGGATTGCCAATGATTAACATGAAATGGTAATATATTTGTTAATCGTATATTTTCTTTTTTTACTATTTTATTATATTTATTTTTATATATTATGGCTTTTATTAAAATAATGATTTTAATAAAATTGTTTAGGTGTTATAGCCAGAACCACTGTGCCTATTAATTTTGAAAATTGGCATTTAGTTCCTGAAGAACTGAAAAATAAAATTTGGATGCAAATAAAGGTGAGTTTTTTCTTAATTATTTTAATTGAATTTTGATTTTATTTGTATGCTCTATGTATTTCTATGTTTTTGTAGAAAGCTTATAATGTGCCAATTGAAGGACAGAAACATATTCTGTCATCTACTTGTACAAAATGGAGATAATTTAAGTTCAAGTTGAGGACAAAATTCTTGAATCCATTGGAGGATAGGTGACCCTTATTTGACAACCCTCCCAATAACTATCCATTCAAAAAAAATGGATGCTTGGAATGCCTTTGTCAGCAGGTATAGTTCTCCATAATTTTAGGAATGGAGTAGGTTGCAAAGTGAACGAGCAAAAAGCAATGAGTATCGACATCGTTCATCTAGGCATGGATTTGTTAATGTGAAAGAAAATATAGTAAGTTTTGAATATTTAGTTCTACATTGTTGAGTAATTATTAGCTAATTTTTTTAAGTTTATATTCATTGTCTATTAATTATAGAAAAAAGCGCATCGATGAAGACATTGGACGAAGTGTTGTATGGAAAGCTGTTTATTCAAAAGGTGATGGTTCTGATAGTGAAGTCATCCAAGAAGTCATCTAGAAGATTGTAAGTAAATATGTTATTATTCATTTAATAGCTAATTATAGATTCTTTTATAACTTCCTAATGTATGGTTCATTTTGTCTACATATCAGGATGAATATACAATGAAGGTGAAAGATGGATCAATACAAGAATCGAGACAAAAACATACTAGGAATGACATTAGAAAATCCGAATGTGGTGGTTGAGTAAGGGGTGTTGGAGGTATGGTTATCCCTAAAATCTATTTCAATCTTCCAAGAAGAACGAAAACAAGCAAAATCTTAGAATAATTGTTAGAAGAATAAAAAAAACTGAATCAACAACAAAGAGAAGATGCTGAGGAAAGAAAATCATTACTTGATCAACTACATCAACTTCATGAAGAAAATAGAAAGTTGAGAGAAATTCCAAAAATTACTGCAAGTGCTCATCAATATGTTTCATAGAAAGGTAGCAGCTGCTCAGTTAAAAAACCGCATCCAAATAAAACTGTTGCTAATTTGATACACAAAATGATGCAAGTATAGAATTAGTTACCATTGGACAAAGAAACATGCAAAAGGTATGTTAATATTTACTTATATTTGTAGTATTTTATTTAAATTCATAGTACTTATATTTTCTAATGTTATTGCTTTGAAGGAAAAACCATGCAAATTGGCAATAAAATCTATTGATAATATAATTGGATATGGTACAGTGATTGAGATGTAGCATCAAACTCTGCTGTACATGGAGTTCCTTTGGGTATTCATAATTATCGTGTATCTATTGATGCTTGTTTTGATGATGATGCTCTCCTTCCAATAACAATTGGTGATGATCCTGTGAAAGTTAAAATTTTATTGGTTCTCATGTTACATGGCCTCAATCATTAGTTATTGATGATCCAGTCAAGGTATCTGAAACTTCTTAACTTATCCATAAATTTGTGATTAATTTATATTGATAATCTATTTGCTAAATAGCATTTGTATGTGAATTGAATTTCATTATTATTAACAGGCTAAGATTGTCTAGCCACAAAAGTTACAGATAAAAAGCAAAGAAAAGGGTCCATGGAGTTTGTCATATTTAAAGAATCATGTTGCAAAAAGTTTGGGAGATACAAATACAATAACTGTGGTATTAGAGGTTGGTGTCTTTGATCATGAATGAATCTGTTATATTATTCGGGAAGATATCGATAACTTTTGCTCAATGGAGGAGATTAGTTGTAGTTGTATTGTGCTATATGTAAGGTAATAAGATATTTTTATATTTTTTGCATTTCATATGCAATCACTAGATGTTACAAGTTTCTAATAATAATCATGGGATTGAATAATTTGATTTGTGTAGCTATTTGTACAACCAACTCAAGAAATCAAAACTACTCAACATGTATGGCTTCGTAGACCCTGCACAGATCTCTATACACTATGGATTGGCTGGAGTACGATCAAATTTTATTGCTAAAAGATTAGAGCATTGTAAAATGGATCAATTGTTTCTAGCTCCTTATAACTCTGGGTAAGTGATTTTTTAATGAAAATTGATACTTTTGATATTATATTAATTATTGTTATTATGTTTATGAAGGAATCACTGGTCCTTGGTGGTTATTGACCTTCATGGGGACAAAGTGTATTTTTGTGATTCTATTGGACGTTCAATTAGAAAAGAATTGAAAGGTGTTATTAATACGTAACTATTTATTTCTTTTTAATTTTATAGTAATTTGTCTGGGTTATATCATTTGAGTCTCATACTATTATTATACTTTGCTATATCAGTGCACTCAAAATATACAACGCTAAAGCTGAAAGAGTTGCAAGAAAAACACTTACTTGTGAGTCAGTTAAGGTATATTGACTTGCACATTCTTTTTTATAATTTATAAAATTAGATCTTATTTGTTTAAGTCTTATAAAATCTTTTAAATTCATCTTTCAAGTGTCCTAAGCAACCATCAGGTGTTGAATGTGGCTATTATGTCATCATGTATATGAAGGAGATCATTGAGAATCATATCATTTTAACTGATGAAAAGGAAGGTTATTATTGCATACATGATTCATATATATAATTAGTACTTTTTATGGTTTTAGATTTTTGTGACATGTCATTTAGTGCTCTTTTCTGAGTAACTTATGTGTATATATGCAGTTTGCTGAGAAGAAAACTTATAAACACGAAGAGATCGACATTATGCATGGAGAATGGATCGAATACTTGCAAGGTTTCATTTGAAGAAAATTGGCACTAAATGTATTTGATATTGAAAATGTATTGAAGAACATTGGATATTTTAATTCAATGTATTTGAGATTTTTTGGAATACGTTTGTATGATGTTTTCTGTGCATCAGTGATCTCACTCCACTTCCTGGCCACAAGTGGTGCCATGTCACGTACAACCACTCCTATCTTGGTCAAAAACTCAGAACGAAACTCTCCTAATGGTCGTCCAACCTCAGGTGGTAGAAGAATAGGCAACTTCTATCCACGACGCATATCAATCAGATGTGCGGACTTGTATCCGCGAGCAGGACCTCGGCCCTTCTTCTTTGATGATGTAGCTGCCAAATATAATGAACTAAATTAGTGCAAAATAACATAAAGAAATATAGCCAAATAATATAAGTTTAGAGTAGAGTTATTACATGATGCGCCGACAGATGACCCCTCTGCTAGAACTGGAATATAAGGAGAATCATCTGGCCTCGATGTAGCAGGAGTATCTCTCGAAGACATCTGCAAACAAACATACAAACTAGAATTAATAAATAAGAAAGTATAAGAACATATAGTTGTAATAAGTAAAAAAAAAAAACATGAATGCTACCAAATTAATCACGGTCGGAAATGGTGTCAGGTAGTGTGTTTTCTCTCCTTTTCTTTTGTACATATGCCCCAAGTTAATTAGACATTCACACATCAAGAACAGAAACCAACTTTGGCACAGGATACTCTTAAACTTGCATGGCTTCGCAAGATGGAGTCTAAGTATAGTAGGCTAGGATTCACACATCAAGAACAGAAAATAAGATCTCATCTTGCAAAATGACCAAGCAATGCATATCAAAGTTTTTGATTATTCACATTCAAGATAGGCTTTTGCCTAATTGTGCAAGCGATAATCATTAAAGAAATCAACCTTCCTACATGGTACGAGATTCTAAATGGTTGAAAAGCAAAGGTGTCTCTGATGGAATGTAGAATACAAGATAATCATGGCATGAGTTACATGGTATCACATATTCAAAAGCTGTTCAACTCAAATTTGAAGCAGATTGCAGCACTTAAGCCTTTGATTCTCAAAAGTCAAAATTCCTCCACCTATCTTGAACCTATACCCTGCAGCCCACTCATGTTTAGACACAAAGCAAAAGAAAAGACCTTCATGAACCAATCATGAGAACAAAATCATATCCACAGGAACTTTATCCCAGGTGCTCTTTTGAAAGAATGTTAGGATGCTAAACAAAAAGTTGAAAATCCAATGAATCAAGGTTTCAGGCTCTGTAAAGATTTGGGGAATAATAAGAAGATTCCTATATTTGATGTTTTTCCTAAAATGAACAGCAGTAGGCTCTATAAAGGTATTGAAGGAGGAGAATATGGAAAGTCACAAAAGAAGGATTGCAAAAAAGATATTATTGACAGCAGTAGATCTGCAGGTCATTTAACATTCCATGTCACATTAAAAGTGGATAGGGGGAAAAGATAAAGAATCGAAAGCAGGTGCTGCCTTGTTGTGCCATGAGAGGATGAGGAAGAAGGGACACATGAGCAGGGAAGAAAGATTGTAGGAATCAGGAGGACGGTCAGAATTTCAACAAATTGATAATCTGAAGTATGGGATGCTAAGCCAGTTTTGAGAACCTATGGGATGCATCTCTTCTAATTCTTCAGTGTTTTATGGGAAACCTGTAACAGGAAAATCTTGATTTTGTTCTCACCAGACATGCAGTTTCACAGTTAAAAATAAGCTATGTAAACGGAGGAACAAAAGAAACTATGAATAATCTTCCTAATACCAGCTTTCTTCTTGTTTACACTCTTGAATAAATTTGTCCATGCAAATTTTTAATTTGACTACATAAGGTCCCTTTCACTTTTATCTTTTGGCTTCATTTAATGGCTTATACCCTATAACCAAGGTCCATGGAAGTGTCAACCAGTTTACACTTTAAATATGCTATAAAATTATATTTCTTTCATCCATTTTGCACCGATGATCCTTTATCTTTTAAAATTAAATGCAATGAGATGGTGGGATCCATGGTGCTAGGACTACAAATACATTGGAGGGCTTAAAATTCAAGGCCAGGACAACATGAAAGTTGCATCAGAAGTTAAATCAATGATTTCGAAGCACTTTAATCTTTTAAGTTATAGCGGCAACATGTCTGAATTGGATAACCCATTCATAACATCCCAAACCTAAGTCCATATCATTGCTAATATAAAACCAAGGACTAGAGAAATTCTTCCAAACCTATTGTGTATACTACAGCAACCAATCCATGGCATCATCAGAAATATTTTGCATAGATTACAACCAGTAACATTGCAACTCTAAGGCATGTTCTATCATATATAAATCAGCTATATTTATTCTTAGTTCCCATAACTTGCAAAGAAAAAACAAGGAGCTGCGAGAGTCGTAGCAAGTAAAATGAAACCGAATAGAGACGGAAAAAAATCCACTTAAAAACCCTACTAGTAGAAACTAAGGGCGGAATGGGAAAGTAGGAGGAGTACCTTTGTTTCGGTGACGCGCATACCACTCTGTCCTTCCCTCCGATTTCTACGCCTACTTTGTATCAGATCTGATGCATCCCCCTAAACCTCTCCCTTGCCCTCTTTTGAATCTTCCTGTGCTGCCCAAAGTCAGGACTCCCAACAAAAGCACAGCCCTCGCTCCAAGCACGAGCACACCGGATTCTGGATCGGATCGGATCAGATCAGATCAAATCCGATGAGATCGGTAGATGCGGAAGGCGGAGATCCCACTATAAGCTTCTCATTAGAGCTAACAACGAGGACAGCAGCACGAGCGAAGGGGAAATTAAACCCCCCAAATTAGAAAACAACAAAATCGAAAAAAAATCCAAGTGAAAAAAAAAACACGGACCAAAGAAAAGAAGAATCGAGCGAGAGGGTTTTATAAAGCCCTTCTTCTTCTCACCTTGTCCGAGGGCTGACAGAGAGGAGCTCGGCATCTGCGGGTGAGGGTTCCGACGTCCGGGGGCCAACGGCGGAGAGGAGCTCGGGGGGAAGACGGCGGGAGCAAGGGTTTCACGAAATAAAATTGCAGGATGGTCTCAGGGTAAAGGTGTATTACGGAACCTTATTACGACGAAATTAAATGTCGTCGTAATAAGGTCCCATAAGTAGATTAAGACTTTTTTTTCACTCTATTACGACGAATGTTAAAATTTATCGTAATAAGTTGTTTTATTATGGAAAATATAACTAGGACCGATTACAATGAATTTTAAAATTGATCGTAATAAGTCTTTTTATTATGATGAAAAATTATTTTGCCATAATAAAATGAAAGAAAAATAAAAAAAATTAAAATCCTAAAATATAACCGGACCTATTACGATAAATTTTAAAATTCATTGTAATAAGTCTTTTTATTACGGTAAAAAATTATTTCGCCGTAATAAAACGAAAGAAAAATAAAAAAAATTTAAAATCCTAAAATATAACTGGGACCTATATATTACGACGAATTTTAAAATTCATCATAATAAGTCTTTTTATTACAGCAAAAAATATTTCTCCATAATAAAATGAAAGAAAAATAAAAAATTTTAAATCCTAAAATATAACCAGGACCTATTATGACAAATTTTAAAATTCATCATAATAAGTCTTTTTATTACAGCAAAAAATTATTTCACCGTAATAAAATGAAAGAAAAATAAAAAAAATAAATCCTAAAATATAACCGGGACCTATTACGATGAATTGTAAAATTCGTCGTAATAACTCTTTTTATTACAGCGAAAAATTATTTCACCGTAATAAAATGAAAGAAAAATAAAAAAATTAAAATCCTAAAATATAACCGGGACCTATTACGATGAATTGTAAAATTCATCGTAATAACTCTTTTTATTACGGCAAAAAATTATTTTACCGTAATAAAATAAAAGAAAAATAAAAAATTAAAATCCTAAAATATAACCGAGACCTATTACGATAAATTGTAAAATTCATTGTAATAACTCTTTTTATTACGGCGAAAAATTATTTCGCCGTAATAAAATGAAAGGAAAATAAAAAAAATTAAAATCCTAAAATATAACCGGGACCTGTTACGACGAATTGTAAAATTCGTCATAATAAATTTTTTACTACGATGAAAAATTATTTCGCCGTAATAAATAGGTTTTACGACGAATTTAATTTTTATTTCGCCGTTATAAATAAACTTATAATGACGAAAATATTTCACTGTAATAGATTCGCAAAAAATACCATATTTTCTTGTAGTGCCCGGATCAACCCAACCCCCGACCCATGCTTACCTCTGCTACTACCCACTGAAGGCAAGACCCTTTGCCCATAAGCTAAGGGGCTCCTGCTTCCAACCTTTCATCAGTTACAACTAAAGAATCCTAGTGATAGGTACAATTGCTATCACCAGTAAAGAATATAATCATAATTGTCAAGTCAAATTTAGAGCATGGCACTCGTGCTGACACTTACCACTACAAGAGTTGATGGTATCTAGACAGGATAAGAGGAGATGATGAGTGACAGCAGTTGAGAGCGGAGAGTGAATGGCAGGGAGGATGTTGCAACCGGCAGCTTCGAAATAAGCCTGCGATTCAGGCAAGTGTGATTCCTCACCTCCACCAGGTTACAAGCAACCAGGTGGTGGTGTTGGAAAACCTCAGTGATCATGGGCGGAGGTGACTCGGGTTTTTGTCCTCACTGGCGTTGGGAGACACTGCCTGGCTGACTTTAACTGATTGCCTCTGAAGTTTACCAAGATAAAAAGCTTTCATGATGCAGAGTTGGCTCATCTATGGCAATCCTGGCAACTGTCTTGAGATGGGATGATGGTGCGTGAGCTTTCTACTAAATAGGATCTTCCTAAACATTCTGGGTTGTTAGCACTTGTGGAGATCGACAGCTTCTGTTTTGTCCAAAGCAAAACATAATGAAGGTTTGGGATGAGGCCATGGCAACCAAGTGCACACATTGGCCGCATGGTGACCAATGTCAACCTCATCTTGATGTGGTTAAGACAAACATGGCGCACATGAGAATGCTGACACTACCCTATGGTACTAGAACAAGGTAACAACCCTCGATATTGTTGGGCCCATGGCCCACCTATTCAGCCCATTAGGGCAAAAGGGAGCGCTACTCCTTTTTCCACCAGGGTTTGTTCTCCCTCTTTTATAAAAGGAGTAGCCGCCTTCCTTTTTTGGTTTTCTCTTTTTTAAGGAGCAGCCGTCTGAAGAAAAAAAAGAGGAGAAGCATGTAGCAGGTATTTCTTTTTTCTAGGAGCATGGATTGCTAGGGGAAGAGAAGGAAGGGCTGCTGCTTGGTGCTTAACTACGTGGGAGGACTTCCACTCCAGGAATCACGTGAAGGTGCTGCAGAAGAAAAACAAGAGAAGAAGAAGAAGAAGAGAAGGGAAGAAAATAAGGAGGTAACGCAGGAGACCGTATTTTTCGGTGACGTAATCCTTATATCCCTATTATTCTCTTGTGATTGTTTCTCAAGTTCTGGCAAGGGACTTTGAGACTTGGATATTTATTATTTTATAGTGGATCTTCTTCTCTGGCTTGCCCGTGGTTTTTTTTCCCTTTATCTTGAAGGGATTTTCCACGTAAATCTTGGTGTTTCTGTGATTGTGTGGTTTGCGCATTTTTATTTATTATTCGCTGCGTATTACGGTCTGCTAGTATTTGCTCGTACACGGATTCTTTCCCATCAACTGGTATCAGAGCCTGTGAATTTTTTTTGTGTGTGCGAGCATGGAGGCCGGTAATGTTTCCCGCATGATCAGTCTGAACGGAAACAATTGGATGATATGGAAACCAAGGATGGAGGACCTCTTATATTGCAAGGATCTATATGGACCTTTAGAAGGGGTCAAAGCAAAGCCCGCTACAGTGACAGACGATGCTTGGATCATGTTAGATCGGAAGGCAGTCGGTTTTATTCGGCAATGGTTGGATGATAGTGTCTTTCACCATGTTTCCACTGAGACTTCTGCAAACTCTCTTTGGAAAAAGTTAGAAAGTCTATATGAGAGAAAAACAGCTGGCAACAAGGCTTTCTTGATCAGAAAACTAGTGAATCTGAAATATAAAGAGGGTGCTTCTATTGCTGAGCATTTGAATGAAATGCAGAGTATTAATAACCAGTTATCCTCTATGAAAATGTCTCTTGATGATGAGTTGCAGGCATTGTTACTTCTCAGTTCATTGCCAGAAAGTTGGGAGACACTGGTAGTTTCCCTCAGTAATTCTGCACCAGACGGTGTTATCACCATGAGTCAAGTAACAGGCAGTTTGTTGAATGAGGAGTTAAGAAGGAAAAATTCAGCAACTTCTCAGATTGATTCACAGGCACTTGTCTCAGAGAATAGAGGACGGTCAAAGTCTAGAAATAGAGACAATTCATACAAGGGTAGAAGCAAATCAAGGTCAAGAAAAGATATTACTTGCTATAACTGTGGTGAGAAAGGGCACTACAAGAATCAGTGTAAGAAGCCTAAGAAGAGTAAGAAAAAGGGAAAAGAAGTGGAGGATACAGAGTCAAAGGAGAATATCACAGCTACTGTGCAGAGTGATGATTATTTGATTTTGTCTACTTCTGATGGTATCTTCTCATGTGAGTGTCAGAATCATGAGTGGGTGATTGACACAGGTGCTTCTTATCATGCTACACCACGGAGGGAGTTTTTTTCTACATATAAGACTGGAAATTTTGGTGTTGTCAAGATGGGAAATCAAGGCACAGCAGACATCATTGGCATGGGTGACATCCACATGAAGACCAATCTTGGCTGTAAGTTGGTGCTCAAGGATGTAAGGCATGTAGCTGACTTGAGGCTAAATTTAATCTCAGTTGGAAGACTTGATGATGAAGATTTTGATAGCAGATTTCATAAAGGGCAATGGAAGCTCAGTAAAGGTTCACTTGTTGTAGCCAGTGGGAAGAAATGTCACACTTTATACAGGTTGCAGGCTAAAGCTTATGGTGAACAGTTGAATGTTACAGAGAACGACTTCAGCATGGAGTTGTGGCATAAACGACTGGGACACATGAGTGAGAAGGGGCTGCAAGTTCTTTCCAAGGAAGAAGTTCTACCAGACTTCAAAGGTGTACATCTGAACCCATGTGTTGATTGTTTGGTTGGCAAGCAACATAGAGTTTCTTTTGCTAGTCCTGCTTTATCTAGAAAAATGCATGTTTTGGATCGTATCTATACAGATGTTTGTGGTCCTCTGAGGACAAAAACTCCTAGTGGATCAGTTAATGTTCCAGGCATCAGTGGTGCACTTTATTTTGTCACTTTTATAGATGATTTTTCTAGAAAAGTTTGGGTCTATGGTTTGAAGACTAAAGATCAGGTTATTAATGTCTTCAAAGAGTTTCATGCCAGAGTTGAAAGAGAGACAGGAAAGAAACTGAAATGTATAAGGTCAGATAATGGTGGTGAGTACACAGGGTTATTTGATAATTATTGCAGATCACATGGCATTCAACATGAGATGACAGTTCCTGGTACTCCTCAGCATAATGCAATTGCAGAGAGAATGAACCGCACCATCATGGAAAAGATCAGATGTATGCTTTCACAGTCCAAGTTACCTAAAAGATTTTGGGATGAGGCATTGAAGACAGCGGTTGATGTAATAAACTTGTCACCATGTACAGCTCTAGATGGTGATGTTGCAGAGCGTGTATGGTCAGGAAAAGATGTCTCTTATAAGCACTTGAGAGTGTTTGGTTGTCGTGCATTTGCACATGTTCCAGACATTGAGAGGTCCAAGCTGGATGGTAAGACAAAAGAATGTGCTTTGCTTGGTTACTCACATGATGAGTTTGGTTATAGACTTTGGGATCCAGAAAAGCAGAAGGTATTCAGAAGCAGAGATGTGGTATTTTTTGAAGATCAAACCCTTCAAGACTTCAAGAAGGAGGTGTCAGTCAAGTCTTCTGCAGGAGGATTAACAGACTGTGATCCAGTTACTCCTCTAGTAAATCAGGGTGATAGGGGAGATGTGCAAGAAAATAGTGCAGGAGCAGGTATTAACTCACCTGTAGGACATGTTGAGCAGGAAGGAGATCAGGAGCAACCTCCTACAGAGCCTCAGCTGAGAAGATCTATCAGACAACGTCAACCTTCCAAAAGGTATTCTACAGATGAATATATAATGCTTACTGATGCAGGTGAACCAGAATGTTACCAGGAGGCAGTTGAAAGTGAGCAGAAAAAGGAGTGGTTAGTAGGTATGCTGGAAGAAATGGATGCCTTACAGAAGAACCACACATATGATTTAGTGGAACTACCAAGAGGAAGGAAGGCTTTAAAGAACAAGTGGGTTTTCAGGTTAAAGACTCAACAGCATTGTTCTCAACCAAAGTACAAGGCCAGATTGGTTGTGAAAGGCTTTGGTCAAAAGAAAGGTATTGACTTTGAAGAGATTTTTTCTCCTGTTGTTAAAATGTCTTCAATTCGTGTTGCTCTAGGTATTGCTGCTAGTCTAGACTTGGAGGTTGAGCAGTTAGATGTGAAGACAGCTTTTCTTCATGGTGATTTGGAGGAGGAAATCTATATGGAGCAACCAGAAGGCTTCAAAGTCAAAGGTAAAGAAAATCTTGTCTGCAGATTGAAAAAAAGCTTATATGGGCTGAAGCAAGCTCCAAGGCAGTGGTACAAGAAATTTGATTCATTTATGGCTGAAAATGGATACAAAAGAATGGCTTCAGATCATTGTGTGTATATCAAATGGTTTAGTGAGGATTTTGTCATACTCCTACTTTATGTTGATGACATGCTTATTCTTGGGAAAGATATGTCTATGATTGACAGGTTGAAGAAGGAGCTGAGCAATTCATTTGAAATGAAGGATATGGGACCAGCAAAGCAAATACTGGGTATGCAGATTTCCGTGATAGAAGAATCAAGAAAATATGGTTGTCACAGGAAAAGTACATTGAGAAGGTATTGGATAGGTTCAGTATGATCAATGCAAAGCCAGTTGGTTCTCCTCTTGCAGGTCACTTCAGGTTGTGCTCAGAGCAAAGTCCTTCAAGTGATGAGGAGAAGGAGAAAATGAAGAAGGTTCCTTACGCTTCAGCAGTCGGAAGTTTGATGTACGCGATGGTATGTACGAGGCCAGACATCGCATATGCAGTGGGTGTTGCTAGCAGATTTCTTGCAAATCCAGGGAAAGAGCATTGGGCAGCAGTGAAGTGGATCTTCAGATATCTCAGAGGAAGCTCCAAAGTTTGTTTAAGCTTTGGGGGTGGTCCAGCTGTGCTGATTGGTTACACAGATGCAGATATGGCGAGAGATATTGATACAAGGAAGTCCACATCAGGTTTCATACTTACTTTTGCAGGGGGAGCTGTGTCATGGCAATCCAGATTGCAAAGGTGTGTAGCTCTCTCTACCACAGAGGCAGAATATATTGCTGCTACCGAGGTCTGTAAGGAGATGCTGTGGATGAAAGAATTCTTACATGAATTGGGATTGAAACAGAAAAATTATGTGGTACATTGTGACAGCCAGAGCGCCATCCACTTGTGCAAGAACCCAACTTTTCATTTCAAGTCAAAGCATATAGATGTGAGATACCACTGGATTCGAAATGTGTTTGAAGAGAAGCAGTTACAGCTTCAGAAAATTCACACAGATGAAAATGGGGCAGACATGTTGACAAAGACCTTATCAAAAGAAAGGCAAGAGATATGCCGACAGCTGGTCGGCATGATTTCACACTAAGGAAGCATGAGACAGCCTCCCTTATGGGCTGAAGGGGGAGGTTGTTGGGCCCATGGCCCACTATTCAGCCCATTAGGGCAAAAGGGAGCGCTACTCCTTTTTCCACCAGGGTTTGTTCTCTCTCTTTTATAAAAGGAGTAGCCGCCTTCCTTTTTTGGTTTTCTCTTTTTTAAGGAGCAGCCGTCTGAAGAAAAAAGAGGAGAAGCATGTAGCAGGTATTTCTTTTTTCTAGGAGCATGGATTGCTAGGGGAAGAGAAGGAAGGGCTGCTGCTTGGTGCTTAACTACGTGGGAGGACTTCCACTCCAGGAATCACGTGAAGGTGCTGCAGAAGAAAAACAAGAGAAGAAGAAGAAGAAGAGAAGGGAAGAAAATAAGGAGGTAACGCAGGAGACCGTATTTTTCGGTGACGTAATCCTTATATCCCTATTATTCTCTTGTGATTGTTTCTCAAGTTCTGGCAAGGGACTTTGAGACTTGGATATTTATTATTTTATAGTGGATCTTCTTCTCTGGCTTGCCCGTGGTTTTTTTTCCCTTTATCTTGAAGGGATTTTCCACGTAAATCTTGGTGTTTCTGTGATTGTGTGGTTTGCGCATTTTTATTTATTATTCCGCTGCGTATTACGGTCTGCTAGTATTTGCTCATACATGGATTCTTTCCCATCAGATATCAGGCATGCAACTTCCCAAAAGGCCAACTGGCTAAGGGACTCACATCAAACAATATTATGTCCAAGGATTCAGCCACACCATAGCTCTATTACAGTAACGGGCTTAGTGTTAAGGTTGCGCCTTCTCTGGCCTAACCAACATATGGCCCTAGTAGGTGGCTCACCACGTGACTGATAGAAAAGCTGAAGTCATCTAGTCCACTATCCTAAGTCACGGTCTAAGTTGACTCGGAGCCAGCACCAAAAAATAGGCAGTCAGCAATATTGTGCTCAGCACGTGCAGCAAGGCTGTCC
Source organism: Calamus simplicifolius (assembly GCA_900491605.1). Classification (NCBI taxonomy): domain Eukaryota; kingdom Viridiplantae; phylum Streptophyta; class Magnoliopsida; order Arecales; family Arecaceae; genus Calamus; species Calamus simplicifolius. Next base: position 1,835 of record UESW01004470.1, on the reverse strand, counting down.
CATGCCATCTACCACCACTGCCTCTCAGACCTTGTTGGCTCCTCATTCAGACCAAGCGTCATGCATCAACTAGAGGCCCAACACATCTCCTCTAGTTCAAGGTTCTTTACTATCCTTGTCGAAGTAGACATGTAATACGGAACCGGCGTATTACTAAATAAAAATTCAAAAATTAGGGTAACATATTGAGAGGGTCGATCTCCAAATAACCACTTTGAGGGAGAGTTAAACCTTCAATAATAGAGAACCAATATTATTATTTCATTGATGAAAAAGCCATAGAGGCATTTACATATTTACAAGGTTGTAGCCCTAATATTTAAGAAAAATCTAATACAATTAGGGAAGGGAATCAGAAAGAGTAAATATCTCATAATTAAGGAAACAAAAAATATTAAATCTTAGAAATTTTTCTTAATAACTAGATCCCTTCAATCAAGAAAAAATTTCAGATTGAAGAAATTCCTAAAATTAGAAAATCCTAACATTCCACCCTCCTTAGAATCAACCTTATCCCCAAGGTTGCTTTAAGGTTGTAAAGTAGATGCAAAGCATTTGTAAAATCAAACCTTAGAATTCGAAGATGCTAAGATTGTTGGGTCTGATATGGTACTATCAAGACCAGAGGACTAACTTGTATTGGACTGGGTGTGGGTTCAAGGGTTGAGATTAAATCAAGTCATGGGTGTACAAGGGCTTGGGAATTAGTTTAATTTTATTGGGTTAGTTCATGAGAGTTTTTGTTGAGTCTAGACCTAGCCTACTTGGTGGATGTATTTAAATCGTAGTCTCTAGGATTTGGATAGAATAGAAAAGATTCTTTTCTTCCAATCTACTCTCATCACCCTATCTCTTCTTCGGCCGCTCGTCCCGTGAACCTAGCATGAAGATTCGAATGGAGGTCTAGCCAAATGGGATGGGTGGGGTGGTTTCTTATGGAACTCTAGGTCGTCAGAACGAGGATGAAGCAAGCTTGGCAATCGCATGGGACCCGTCGTCAGGAAGCGACGGGAGGAAGGTGCCTCCTAGGAGAATGCATGGATCCAGCGAGATTCTCCCAAGGATGAAGTTGGACGGGCTTCATGGGATCTTGACGCTAGGGAAGGGGCTTTGTGGTCCTTAAGGGCATCTGGAGGGTGTGAGACTTTCGAAGGCATCACGTGGAACCAGGTCAAATCTTGGGGGAGAGGCGTAGTGGTTCACCAACGTGAAGAGGGATCTCACGCTTGGGTATTCCAGCAAGTCAAGGAAATAAAGATTTAAAAAATCTTTATAATAGAGGGAGTAGCGGTGTTTTGAACCAAGAACAAGAGGTTCTAGAGCAATGCTTTAATCACTACATCAGTCTGATTGTTGATACAAAAGTGTGCAAGCCCAAGGTATTTCTTTAGCGAGGTTGATGCCATTGATGTTCATCGAGGACTAAACTCTAACAATTAGTATCAGAGCCTGATTCAGGAAGGAGTAATTTGAAGATCTTCAAGGAGTTGAAATAATTTCAACAAGGCCTCATCAAGGTAACTCTTAATTTTTTAAAATTTATTTTGTGCTATTTTTGAGATTTGGCTATGGGTAGTAGCATAAAAATAGATTTTAAAAAGTTTGATGGAAAGAAAATTTTCTCCATGTGAAAAGTCCAGGTAGAGGACATTCTTGTACAGCAGGGTTTAGATCTTGCTTTGGAAGAAAGGCTAGATGGGATGACAATAAGCAGTGGATATCGTTGGAGAAGAAAGCATGTTCAACGATCAGAGGATGTCTGGCCGATTTAGTCATTTATTCAGTACTGGAGGAGAAGACCTTGAAGGGACTCTGGTCGAAATTGCAAACCCTCT